>JAPVRG010210057.1:0-16240 GCA_029783565.1 Rhagoletis cerasi | reverse complement strand
CTAAGGACACAATTCAAAATTCAAAAAGTAAAAACTCTTACTACTGTTAAGAGGCTCATGTCTCTAATCCTTGTCTGATCCATATCTAATCTTTACTACATGCTTTAGTAATCCTTACTACTTACTTTAGTAAGGATCAGACATGGATTAGACAAGGATTAGAGACATGAGCCACTTAACAGTAGTAAGGGTTTTGATTTTTTGAATTTTGAATTGTGTTGTTATTGCAGAGGACCATCGATATGTACATACACACATATGAGCAGTATTTTCTTTAAGGTTGCATAAATTCACTTTTGCAGAAAAAAAATGAGCAAATGGTTATTTTAGTGAGATATAGGTACCCTCTTTTTATATTTGTAATCCTACGTTCAACGAAGCACAATTTTTTGATAAAGTAATCAGAAGAAACTTGACTACCAACACCAACTTATCAAAAAGACGATAATATCTTGATTTGGCCTGATAGTGATGAAAGAAATCGTGCTTCATTGAATGTATGATTACAAATATAAAAAGAGGATATCTTACTAAAATTACCATTAACTCCTTTTTTCCAAACGTAGACTTATACCACTTTGAAAAAAAAAAAAAAAAAAAAAAAAACGGTCAAATATAATTGAAATTAATTGACTTGGGGTTATTCATGAATTTACATATCTTCATTTAAGTTATTATTAATAATAATATTTTGGTGCTTACACTTTGGTTTGGCCGAGCTTCTCCTCCAATTGGTGGTGTGCGTCCTGATGTGTTAACACAAATGGAATAGTTTTAATTGTGGCAGTTTTAACTTTACAATTCCAATAAATTATTCCTTTGCTTATGTAAAATGCAAGAAGCAGCATGTAAGCAGCTTTTTTACTTACTGGGAAATTGTTACAAGTAAAAATTTATCCAGTAAAGATTTGCAACTTCCCCTCAAAATTTTGCTCTCTCAATTTCCCCTTCCTTTCAAGTTTTTGCGTACAGAAATGCAAAAACATGAAAACTCGTAACAATCGTTACGAACTATCACAAACTAGTACGTAAACATTCAGAGATATTATTTTGTGCATTAAAAACTTCATTTCAGTAAAGCCAAAGTCTAAAAAAATTAGGACTTAAATTTTCTCTTGTCTTTATTTCTTATAATAAGTTATTATTGAAAGTGGTATAAGTCCTTTTGGAGCTAAAGAATTGTCTATTTCGTTAACAATTTTAATAACACGGTTCAACAAAATTTTGGCGTATTTCATCTCAAAAATGGGACCGACCTCATCTTACAGACTTTCTGATGCTGATTTGAAGTGCATTTACAAAATTTTTCTAGCACGTCCAGTTTTTGAGACAAGTAAAATGTCAAAAATGAAAAATTTCGGACGTAGGAGTTCCAAAGAAAAAAACCCGCGTAATAATGAAAGTCCAATTCGCCTGATGGATTCTACCTCATGCCGATGAATTGAGTAGAAAGGGGTGAAAATTAAAAATAAAATTATTCTGCATTTTTTTTCAATGACCGAATTTGTTTTTTAATTTCATTTTTATTCTTTCATTTATTCAATCACAAAATCATGTATCGCCAGTGCGAAAATTCTCCGGACAGTTTTTGCTACGTTTGTGCTCAATCCACACCTTAGAAACAAAAAAAATATTACCTCGATCGAAGCAAAATTTAAAGACCTTTGGGCGACCGTTGAAGAATTTGGAGAAAACATGGGTCCCTCATACTGTTTGCAATAGTTGCCAATTATATATTCAACCTGGTAATGAAGAAACACAAAAAATGTTGTTAAATGTTTCAGCAGCATGGAGGGAGCCCACCAATCATGTGTTTGGGATGGTTATTTCTGTTTTATTTTTTAATTTCTCACTAATTTTTGTTATTCCTGCTTTTTGTTTTTGATTCTTCACTCATTTCTAATCAACTCATCGAAATGAGGTGGAATCCATCAGACGGGGTTTCCTCGGGAAACCTACGTCCAAATTATATTTTAAATTTTTTGTTTTTGAATTTGCCATTTTTCGACAATTCAACAAATATTTATCAAAACCTGGACGTGCTAGAACAATTTTGTAAACGCAGTTCAAATCAGCATCAAAAAATTTATAAGATCGGTCCCGTTTTTGAGATAAAATACGACCAAATTTTGTTGAACGGTGTAATTATTTTTGCATAGTAAAATTTAACAAGTTTATAGAGTTGAAAACATCACCCGCATTGATTAACGTTTGCCAAAATTTTTAAATTAACTCCGACCCAACCCCTTAAAAAATATCTTGACATATGAAAATATGGACTTACCCAACTTTCAAAAGTAACAGCTCATATATAGCCTTGTTGATCAAAAGAAATTAATTATTATCTGTATTACATTTTAGGAAAACCCTTCGAAGCACCCCATCATTATCTTGAAAGATGTGTCGTATATACATCTGCAAGCTATATTGGAGTTTATGTACGCCGGCGAAGTAAATGTATCGCAGGAACAATTGCCGGCCTTTTTGAAAACTGCTGATCGCCTCAAAGTGAAAGGTCTGGCAGAAACTCCTAGTTCCATAAAACGAGAAGGTTGATGGTGGTAAATAAGTTTAATAAAATACGACTATATATAATAAAACAACAACAAAACAAAATACATACGCCTAAACTATTAATAAGAAAGGAATATAAATTTAATTGAACGTAAATAAATCAGTTAAAATTTTTTATTTAAATGCGTAAAATTACTCGTAATTGCTAATTGATAATTTAGTAAACTGCTAAAGATATAAAAATAATACATACCACATACAAAAGAAGTACGACTCAGAATTCAATTGCTTTAATCATGACTAGAAATGATGGCGCACAGTTTATTTCATTTTATGTTTTAAGTCTCAGATTAACAACCACATTGCTTTGCATCATAGATCGGTTAAAAGTAATTTAAAATGATTATTCTAGTAAACTTCTTAGGAATTTAAAAAAAAAATTAATGAATTTTTGATACGCGTTACTTGTCTTGGATAAATCTAAAACACTGTTGCGCAAAATGGCTAATACTGTATATTATTTAAATTAAATTAAATTACCAAGCCGGCAAATTTATATCAAAGGAATTAAAAAAAACGCACCACGAGTTGGAAAGTAAAAAGAATTTTGTAGTGTATAAAAAAAATAAAAAAGCATAATTATAAACGATACTGTAGAATGCTAAATGAAATTGACAATGTGTAAAAAGGCGAATGAAAGGGTTAAATAAAAAGCTAAGAATGGGATTGTAATTCCTGTTTAGATATATTAAGCTACCATTTTAGAGTTGCAATTATTCGTACATTTATACCATTTAATATAATACAAAAAGAGAAAAGGCGAGCGCATTTTACAAAAATGGAGGTCATGACGGTAAAACTAATCTCTTGGAAGGGAAATGTAAACACACTCTTTAATTTATTATTTTATAAAACTGCAAATGTCACTATCAACCCAAGTAGCGATCAAGTTACGTAATAAAGAAAATAGTGTTATAAAACTACTACTTAAGTAAGTGGACGAAAATTTCATAAGCTATAGCCAATGCAGATTGATTAGAAAGAAATGAATCGCAAGAGTGCAATTCATAAAAACATGATTATACTTATTTTGAACATTACTTTCTAAATGTGTGTACAATTTAGAAACTTTTTAATATTTTCTGGAAATCAAATTCTCAATTAAGTCTTTATTTCACTGTTTCTCTATTGCCTTCACTAGCTACACAAAAAAATTTAAACGGAATTAGTATTTACAGAAAATTACCCAAAAGCTCTTGTAACATAGAGCTCTTATTATTTAAATATTAACTGATAAAATTTGTGTTCAGCGATTTATGTTAGCGTTAAATCTGAATTTAACAAAACAAAGTTTTAAACTACTGTTCTGGGCAAGTAATAATATTAATAACACACTTATTCCTGCTTCATTCAACTATTGTAATTGACGTAAAGAAATGCAGAAGGAAATACCATACCAAACATAATCGCTATTAAAGAAATTACCGTTGATGCGAAATGGTTTAAAGCTACATTTATCTAAGTTTTTATTAAATTGAAATATCGCGCTTAGAAAACAAACTTAAATTTATATTGATACTTGAATACTATAATTATATGAAAAATATATAATATATACATACATGTGAAATATAATAGTTTTAAAATGACAGAAATAAATAAAAAAACGCCGGAAATTTTCATGGATTTATTTTTTTTATTTTTTTTACTAATTAAGTTTTCCCGTTACCTAAACGAAGAAATTTTAAAATAAACCCATTCTATTTTAGGTAGGTAAGTAGGTCGATTATCGTGGCTGCCCTCATCCAGCGTTGGAAGGAGGCACCATGGGCCCATTGTGATACCGGAAGAGAGAGAGAGGCTCTACATTTTTTTTTGCGTAGAATAGAATGGTACTCTTAAAAAACGCAACGCAATTTCGGTTGGCAACGAATTAAATTTGAAGACATTTTTATTCTGTATGTATTAAAGGCCTGCAAATGTTAAACTATAAAACATAGCAACATGTGTCGCATCATGCAAGTGCCAGTTCATACTATTTTGCTCATACATGTTTGACTATGGCATATGTAGGCACTGTCGAATAAATTAAAATCAAATCAGGTCGCACACATGAACACGTCAACCCAAGCGACACATGCGACATAGGCAGCATTATTAATTATATTGTATATACGTTGATATTTTTCACGCTGCTATTATTTGAAAATTTTTTTAATAAATTATTTATTTGATTTTATATAAAATATTTTTTTAAAAATTAAAAAATAATCTATATTTCCATACAAGGCAGGATCAAACAGTATTAAAAATATGTCGCAGAAATACAACAGCGAACAACAGCTTAGCTAAGTTGCAATGATATGCTACAACAGTATATTTGAGATGGAATGACATGACATGACGCCTTGTTTGAGTTGACATAGCAATGCATGCAATTTTTGAAAATGACATTTTTACAGAAAATGTTGAATTGTGCAGTACTTTATTCTGTATATGTAGTTGGGGGAAAGTTCTAAATGAGTCCACAGTAATCAAATCAAGATTTTCCCTTTGTTCGTAAATGCATACTGCCGCATACTGCAAAAAACACACTCTTATAATCCTATACTATAATATAACACTAGTTTACACGAAAAATTAACCTTTGTAAAAAAGTATTTTCTAGGCTCACTTTTTCAAATTTGATTAAAAGATAAATTATTGCTGTAAATTTTGAGTTTAAGATCATCCAAATCAGATAATAAATGTAGATGTTATGGGGCACTGAGTAAAAATTCTAACTTTATATTTTTCACAAAATCACACTTGGTCGGAAATAAAATTGTTTTATTTTTTTTCTTATTCCTGGATGCGAATTAAAGAAGACTCTAGCCAACAGAAACTAAAAAATTCAAGGGGAAAGCTTATTTTCGATTAAAAGTGTGATTGTGTGAAAAATGCAAATGTAGAATTTTTACTCAGTGCTCCATAACATCTACGTTTCTTATCCGATTTGGATGATCTTAGACTCAAAAGTTACTGCAATGATTTGTCTTTTACTCAAATTTGAAAAAAAAAAATTAAAAAAAAATTTTGTAATTAAAAATAAGCATCTAAAAATGTGTAATTTTCAAAAATGAATGAAAATTCCACTTTTTTCGATTTTGGTCGCTAGTAACAGTAATAATTTTTATTCAAATCTATACAAGTTATATATTTTTGCAAAGGGTGCATCAATACCTTTCGAACAGTAGGTTGCTCGCGTCGATTAGATGATTCTTTCAAAAGATATTGACAAATAACTGCGAAAGGTACCAAAAAACACGTTTTTTGAAAAAATCTCGAAAACGATTCTTTGCAAAAGAGAATGGGTTTTGTTTTCGTGTTCAGCGACCCAAAATTAGCTTAGGAAACATTTTTTTCATTGGTTAACGCAATTACGTCAAAATTTGTCGACTAGTGTAATTGGACATTTCCATCAAACTAAAAACGACAATATACACAGAGTGAAAAAGAAAATGGGAAAAGTTACGTCTTATGTATGTACATTTTCTACAGAAAAGTGATTTCGTGTACTTTTATTTAAAAATGTGGCAGGGTTATCGTTCAGAAATCAAAAAATATTCCATGTGAAACTGCTTTCATATTTGTATCATGTGTAAGTATTTTGAGTTTGTTTTTACTTTTTTTGCGGCTAAACACTAATTTTAAATAGGGACATAACAGTTATAAGTTTTATCGGAAAAACGTTGTTCTATAACAGTTATAAGATGAGAAATATTTTTTCCCTTGCCAATAAGAGTTATTTCCCAACGTTTATTTTTTCGGTTGGTTGATAAGAGTTATTGCCCAACGTTTATTTTTACGTTGGTTGATAACAGTTATCGCCCAACGTTTATTTTTACGTTGCCTGATAACAGTTATTTCACTGTCTCACTTTTAATTTCATCATCTTTATGTTCTCCATCTCCATCTTCATCAAATAACTGTTTATCATACTATGTTCTCCATCTCCACCTTCATAAATAACTGTTATCAGGCAACGTAAAAAATAAACGTTGGGTAATAACTATTATCGGCAACGGAAAAAATATTTCTCATCTAATAACTGTTATGAAACAACGTTTTCGTTAAATTTCAGAATTCGGGCAACGTTTTCAATTTGAAAATTCGAGATAACAGTTATTTTTGGTCCCTGATTTTAAACAATTTTTATTAATTTCATGCAGGCTCAAGGTCGTGAGTACTCACAAAAGAATGATCGTCATAATACCAAATCAAAATTCGTTCGATCAGCAACGCATGATAGGGGCCATAGTAATTAAACACAAGCGGGACAAGGACACCACCCCTGTGTAACCCCCTGTTTAATTTTTCTTTTTTTGCTAGTTTTGCCTCTAAAAATTACTGACGAATGTCGACCAATGTCTTCTAGTAGCGTGGAGTGGCTGACAGTGTCAAACGCCTTTGGCAGATCCAACGCTACTAGGACTGTTCTCTCACAGGGGCGGTTTCGGTTAAGGCCACGAGTTATCTGAGTGTTTATGGCGTTAAGTGCTGTTCACTTTACGGAAGCCGTGCTGATGCCTCGCTGGGGTCAGGAGGTACGTATAGTGCGGTAGTAGCAAGGCCTCTAGTATCTTCGTTACCGGAGAAAGGAGAATTATCGGCCTATAGGATCCCTTTGTTGGCCATTTTCCCTGGTTTTAGCAGTGGGACCACTCCCCGTTTTTCAGAGAGAGTGGCCATGGACAGGTTAAGGAACTTGGTGAGATAGTCTACTCCCACAGGACCAAATTTTTTCAGCATCAGCATGCGGATTCCGTCGGGTCCAATGGCTTTGGAGGCTTTCGCCTCCCCGATTGCTACCTGAACCTCACCGCTGCACAGTGGCCAATTTTTCGAAAAAGCTGACCAAAAGTAAAAAAAAAAATTTGAATTTGTATGTTTAACCATCTAACATTGTCAAAAGGACACTACTGCGTATCGTTATGAGACAACAAGTCGATTCTCTTTAGGCATTTAGTGTGACAGGAGATCGAAGTGACTGTTGCTAGCAATTCGCTCTAAGCTTTTCGTAAATTAGAGTTTTCGTCGTTGTTAAAATTGTGGTATTGTCTTCCAAAATATAACAGTTTTCAAGCATCCGTTCATGGAAACTGTGATCTACGAGTATGTAAAACATGCTTTTTCATTGTCACGCTATCTAAAAACTGACGTAAGACATAATAATAGATTGGCGCTAAGCATATGTTAGTGTTTGGCCGAGCTTCTCCTCCAGTTTGTGGCGTGCGCCTTGATGTTGTCACACAAAGGGGAAGGACCTACAGTTTTACGCCGACTCCGAACGGCGATTATATATTTATGAGAAGCTTTTTCATGGCAGAAGTACCCTCGGAGATTTGCCATTGCCTGCCGAGGGGCGACCGCTGTTAAGAAAAAACCTTTTTTCTACATTTTTTTGGGATGTTTTTTTGACCAAGGCTTGAACCCAGGCCTGGGGAGTGGAAGCGCGCACTGCTTACCACTACACCACAGCGGCCGCAAGACATAGCTATCATATTATAGCACAACTGCAAGCTTTCTTGCTCTATTCTCGGACCCCCTAATTTCAAGTTTACGTTTAATCCCACAAAAAAAAAATCATTAACTGTTAGATTCCATTAAATTATTATCAACTGTTGTAAATGCGGATGCAGAATTGCCATCAAAAAACACAGTTTTGAGATTGGATACTTCAGATGACTGCCAGTCTGACGGTGTATAAAACGGTTATTCATCTAAAATCCCGCAGTTCCCGTGTAAATTTGAACAGCAACATTATTAGAAACAAACATTAAGACCTCGTTAGTGTTTGGCCGAGCTTTTCCTCCGACTTGTTGCGTGCGCCTTGATGTTGGCGCACAAAGGGGAGCGACCTACAGTTTTACGCCGACTCCGAACGGCGATTGTTTTTTTATGAGAAGCTGTCCGTGGCTGAATACACTAGGGGCGACCACTATTAGAAACAACTTTTTTGTTTCTTATTTTTTGATGTTGGTCGGAAACTGGGCTTGAACCCAGGCCCTGAAGAATGTTAGCGTGCATTGCAAACCGGTCTATCACATTATATAACAAAAAAGCAGAAAAATGACCTTGTATACTTAACTACCTTAGTTTTGCTAAAAATTGAATTAATTTAAGCGTACACAGTGGCCATTATGGGTCCGCCATTTTGAATTTCGAAATTAGGTGGTGAAAATTAAAACCAGCAACCAAAATAAAGACGGATACACAAGGTTTCTTTAAAACTGTACCACTTTTCGACTTTTGGCCAGATTTTTAAAAAAATTGGCCACTGTGCGCTGGTAAAAACAAGAGAAGCGCTGGGTGTGGGCAGTTTGTGCAGCCTTGTGGTCACTCGACGTTTGGCTTTGGCTTTCGAAGGATGCAGTGTGAACTGTCGGCTAAAATAGCTCACGCATCACTCCGGGTCCGATGAAGCGGGCGTCGAGCTTTGTCGGGTTGGACACTGACCTCACGGAGGACCAAAGCTTACACCAAAGGTGAAGTTACAAGTCTTCAGATGAACCTCACACTTCCGTTTATGAAGGTTTACTAGTTGCCGAATCTCCGTTTTGAGATCCCCAATCCGGGGATTTCTGGGATCGGCCTCGCGAAGGCTATCCCGCTCATCGGCTAGGACAACCGCTTCAGTGGAAAGTTCGGACGGGTTTCCGAAAAATATCCAGCGGGAATGAAGCCAGATGCAGCGGCAGTGACAACCTTGCGGAACTTACACTCACCTGCATGAACGTCGGTTGGTGTGGGTAGGGCAGCGAAGGTGCTTTCAGTAACTTCCGCAAAGCCGTTCCAGTCAGCTTTGTTGAAGTTGACGTAGGCTTGGTGCTCCGCGGAAGCAGTCAGCAGATTTATCGATCGAGATTATGGGCAGGTGGTGCGATGCTAACGTCAGCATAGGTCGCCAAGTTATGCTGTTTATCAGACCAGCGCTTACTATTGTTATATCGAGCGAGCTGCTGCAGCTACCCATAATCTTGGCGGGTGCGTCGTCGTTCATTGTGCAGACAAGTATTTTCTCCCACGATCATTCCACAGGCTTGAATGCCAAAGATCGTGGTGCGCATTGAAGTCACCAACTACCATACGGTTTTCACCTCTGAGTAGCGCACCTATTTCAGGGTGATATCCTGCAGCGCAGCTGGTGACAGGGGTATATAAACGTTAAATATTACGAGCTCGACATTGCCTGACCGGATAGCAATACCTTGACATTCTAGGATGGTATCCCTGCGGTCGATGTCTGCTTCGATAAGACGATATTGCACAGCGTCGTGCGTGTTAATCGCTAAGCCACCACCATTATCTCGCTCGCGATCTCGACGGTGCGCGTTATATACGGTATAGTTCAACAGTGTTGAATTGCTGTGCAGCTTCGTCTCTTGGAACCCATCAATAAATATTCCGTGTTGACCCATAAAGACGGTTATCTCCGCGATCTTGCTCTAGAGCCCGTTACAGTTGAATTGTAGTCCGCTCTATGCTGAATATCCTCGTCGAGTATCTTCGTGTGCTTTGGGAGACTGATCGCAATACGGGGTGTTAGAGAAGTGTGGTGTTGCCTGCCGGGCACTTGTGTATGCTGCCTTGTACTGGTAGTAGGTAGCGTCGCAGACAAAGGCCTGTATAGTTGCTCGTCTATTCTGGAGTGGTGCGCGGTCCTGAACATGCCCTAAAGTGACACCAGCCAAGGCAAGAATTGCATTTAACTGATGTCACATAATGGTATATTCTGGACTAACACCGAGCAGAATGTATGAGGAACTAAGAACTGTGTTCTTGCTAGTGTATTGCGGCGGGGCATAGTGGTTTAGCTCCATACATTGTTTGGAGGAAATTAGGAGTAGGCGTAGGGCTTACCTTTTTCGTATGTAACCTCTAAGAACATCAAGGAAAAAACGAAAAATGGGTGTGATCGGCTTATTTCAAAGCATACCTCCCATACAAACCTAACCTCAAAAACGCCTAAAAATTCCATTCAAAGGGCACCGATGAATGAAGGACTCCGAAATTTCGTCCATATATTCACAATAATGGATTGAGTAAACATACAACAAATTTGCAAAATCGATTCACTTTAACGCATACCTACCATACAAACCTAACCCCAAAAACGCTTAAAAATGTAATTAAAAGCGCAGCGATGAATGTATGACTCCGAAATTTTGGCCATATATTTATAATGATAATATAAGCAAACACCCTCAAAATGCTTGTAATCGGTTTATTTTTCGCACACCTCCCATACAAGCCTAACCTCAAAAAACTTAAAAAAAGGCTATTAAAAGGTTAAGAAAAGCCCTCGTATTATACAAACTGAATACTTGTTCAAGCTAAGTTATACAAAAACTTCACGATTCACTTCACGATTACTTGCAATTGCAATTTCAGCTAACTCTGAATTAGGAATGTTGAAATATGCCACACTTCTTGAATTCGGTGTTACTTTCTGAAATAGATAATAAAAGATGAAGAAAAAAATAATAACTTACCCTTTTATACCTTACCACGTCGTTTAGAAGTTAATTACCTTCATTATTTATGATTTCTAGTGCTTGCACTATTTTCGAATAAAAATAGGTTTGCAAAAAGAATCGCAGATAATTGCAGCTGGAATAGATTACACATTAACCCTCACTAGTATAGAAGTAATTAGTGATACATCAGAATAAAACAGTCGGAACAGAAAAAAAGATATAGTCCATTGAATTAATGTGCGGCAAAAAGATACTAATTTCTTTAAATTAAAAATTTATGTATAGTGGACGGAAAATCAAGTTATGTAATGACATTTTCAATAATTAGACATATGCCTCTTATGACAAACAATAAATGTTCTATTAAGGTGATGTTCGTGAGACATTTCACCGACCTAAACGGGGTTAGGTCGCCGAAACAACAGCCCTTGGTCGGGTAAAACCCGAGTCATTCCGGTAACGTAGAACCGGCTGTCAGAGTTCTGTCACTTGAAACAAATATGTATTTTAAAATTTGTTTATGTAGGTATTCAGACTCATGGCTTTACTGTCTTAGTTTTTAAACTTGAAATTATATCTGCTGTCCAATCTTGTAAAACCGAGTTTAGTATTAGTAATAAGTATAAAAAACGAAAAAATTTGACCTTCACCAATATAATTTTTTCCGCCGAAATCCCACTGTGCGGCGTGTAGGAGTGGGTGTGGTTGTTTTACTGTCTGTTATGTTGGGGGCGGGTGTGATGCGATTTAGTTGGGATCGGTGCGTGGCGTGTGTCGTGCGTCACTGCGGCAGCCGCATTGGTTGTTCGGCTTGAACAACTCTGGTCCACAATTGGCAAGTTCTAAGACCTGAGCAAGTTCGGAGATTTACAGAAGTAGAGTTAGGGTGTAAACGTCTCTGGCATACACAGCAGGTGTAAGTTTTTGGTCCAGGGTTTGACTCGAGATGCTACCCTAAGGACGAACGTTTGAGATCTCGCCCGGGCTAAGCAGGGTTATATCGCCGAAACAACAGCCCTTGGCCGGGTAAAAACCGAGGCATTCCGGCACGTATGATCGGCTGTCGTGGGAATGGGATATACCAATCGTACGTCCTGCATGTGAAGGTTGCCCCCCGACACCAACAACCTTTTCACATGTCCGCTTAACTCATATCAACTAACACCCTTCTTTTGGTTGGACCCTTACAAAGAAGCACGATTCCTGGACCTACCGTTAGTTGAGCTTGAATATCAATACCAATGTCATCCTACCCATAGGCAATTCTTTCATAGCTTTATTTAACTTGAAAAAAAGTAACGGATTTTTAAGAGAGGTTTTCTAAAATGTACATTAAGCATGGTTCAAAAACAGACATAAAAATGTCGCCAGCTTATTAATAGATTGTTGTATTAAGGTATTTTATTGTTTTTTATTTTGATTATTATTTACTAATTTGATTTGCGTTTTGTGGGACGCTTACCCTACTGCTAAGTGTTTAAATATATTATCATATGTTTATGTTTAAATTACTGCAACATTATAACTTCTGCAGACAATTAATTTGCCGGTAGTACGACCAATTTCAATAAAGTTCACTTTTATGCATATAAAGTTGGGTGTTAAGGATTTTATAAATAAAAATATCAACAGAAATATATGTATGTTATTCATTTCAATTAGTGAATTAAATATTCTGAAATTCGAGAGGTTTGGAAAATAGTACAGGATCTATAAATTGGACAATTGAAATAGTGTGAAGATAAATCTAAAACTAGGCCCGTGTGCTGTTGACATAAAACTGTTGAATTTTTGCTGCTCACCACTACAATAACTACAATAACTATCACATATTATGAATTAAGGCAGAATGCATTCATGCCTGCGTTCATATTAAACGGATCCATTTTCATCTTTTGTTGATTGTCTTCAACAGTCTTGTCTACATATTCCACTAAATTGGGTCGTTCATCCGGCGATGCTGCAATTGGCGACCATATTTTAATATCATGATCGATGCCGCTAGTGGCGAGCAAACAAATTTCTGGATGCGGTTGCACGCAATTAACAATCGAAACGTCTGCCTTATAGATTGCACGTATCTTTCCAGTGTGACGGTCCCAAATAAAAAAGCTTTCATTATCAGAACCAGCTATTATATATTCTCCGTCACTGCCAAAATAATTAGCTTCCTTTATGTCTGTTGTAGTATTGCAGTGACCCACAAATCGTTTACTATAGTCCTTTGCTTTGCTTCGCCATTGATATTCAGCGTCGGTGCGTTCTAAGCAATTGTAGTGTTGTTGGTCACTTACAAGCTGTTGCTGCAGTTGAGATTGTGTCATTTGACGATTTTCTTTGATATCTTTGTGAAGCATCATAATGCCATGGTTATTTGCGTAGCTGGGAAAACGAGCAATCAGCTCCTTTAAGCACTCGTCGGCTTCCTGCGGTCTGCCGAGCACCAGCAGTGCACGTGCCAAGCGGAAATGTGCCTTAATGTAGGAAGGATCGAGGCGCAAAGCCTGATGGCAATCGCGCAACGCAGCATATACATCGCCAAACCATAAGCGACGCATGTATGCGGTTGCACGGTTTAGATAGAGTACTGAACAATTTGGGGCCATTTCGATTGCTTCAGAGTATTTTTCAACAGCACGCAAGTATTTCTCGTTTTCAAGAAAATCATTACCCATTTTCTTATAGCGCTCAATGTATTCGGGTAATTTACGACGATTGCTGGGCTGTGTAACATCGCCTGGATTAATTGCACTTTGTAAAGCTCCACTGTTTTCATCGTATGCTTGATTTTCAATACTATTACTATATTTTGTATGCATGCTAGCCATTTCTATATCCGACTCTGAAGTAGATGGGGGCGGTTTATATTCAGGCAAACTGAGAAACACTGGTTGTTCTGCATGCAGCAAGTCATAAAGATATATATGCTCACCACCCATATTCACTAGCAACTCGGTTCCGGTAGAATTAAAAGTAAGGTACGTTATGGCACGGGAGTCGTGGTCGAGCTCGATTAGTTTAGAATTCTCTTTACTGATGTGACCGGGACAATAATATGTAACGCAGTTCTTAGGTATTGCTCCATCTATTGAATCTATGCAGATAATTTACATATATGTATATTTCTATTAACAAAAATTTGTAGGTCAACCTACCTCCGTTAGTGTGTGACGAAACTGGATGAAGCATACGCCGGTCATAGATGCGAGCGTACGGGTCATTTGCACCAACTGCCAACAGTTCTGTGCGACGTGGATTTATTGCTAGGCATTTGGCCTCCGCATTTGTATCTAGATAGGTGGTAAGGTTCAACAAGCGTACACGATTTTCTTCTGCACTGCAACGGTGTTGCTCCCGGGTGTCTAGTTGTAATATTGCCCCGTCTTCGCCAGCCGACCAAAACACAAAGGGGGAGTCTGGTGCGGTTGCTAATCGTTTCACGCGTGCTACGTGACAACTACAACTTAGTATTGCTTCATTATGTCGATTCACATCAAACACATAAATAAATCTGTCTGCTGCTCCTGTCGCTATCAATGCATCATTGTGTCGTGGTAAAAACTTTACAGAAAATATATTCCCACAATGCTTGGTGGGTATGCTACGTATACAACGCTTTCGAAATGGATCCCATAGCATCACACAGAAATCATCTGATCCAGAAGCTAAAATACTTCCGCTGCTGCTCCACTCAATGCAATTAACGCAACCCTGGTGACCCCGTAATATTGTCTCTTGCTCGAGGCGATCTATGTATGCAGAAGATACGTGCAGTCGCCGTTGTACATATCGATCAAGGCTTCCATATTGGCGATCGAGAATCAACGCCGTAGCGTTGTTGCGTCGAAAATCGTCCAAGTCGTATTGGTAACGCGACCAGCGCGACCCAAGCATTATCTTATTTACTCAATTGATTTTCAACGCTATTTCCTTGGATATAGCAGCGGTTACCTATAGTAATAAATATTATGGTTAGTTATAATGCTTATACAAGAATGTATTAAGCGAATCGCACTTTATTATCTAAAATAGATTATTATCAACTAACAATTTTATTTACCTTATTGTTGGCCTTATTTTTCCGCCTTTTTATAAAAATTTGTCAAATGTTATTCAATGCACTTTTTTATGCTTTCTTTATTTAAACAATTTTGTGACTATAAAACAACACCTTAGCTTTGTCGTCCATCGTATTTCTGATTTTTTTATGAAAAGTAAAAATTGCAATCAAATTTTCCTTAATCAAAATATTTCTTCCACTGGACGTTCTTGGTTTATTTTGGATTTTATTGGCCGGGTTGCCACTTAATCAATACTTGTCAATTTCATCGAACACTCGCCGAGTCGGATTCAAGGCGAATTCCTATTGTTACGATTATCCTTTGATCCTCGATAATTTCCCAAATTCTTCGGGTTCGATCACTGGATTGTTAAATTAAAATGCCCAGTTTACAGTTCGACTAACTTTATTGTACAAGAAACACTTTACAATACTTGCTTACTATAAATTTACTGATAGCTTGCTTGCTCGCAACTTGACTGCTTACAACGATCTTTACTCTCCGCTTTCTGATTTACGAATGACTTCTTGAGCCGTGCTTCCTCGCTTTATAGACCTGCGCTCTCACTAATGGCAACTCTAGAAACTTCCAATAGAAAGTTCTTGTTATCGAGAATTCACGTCCCTCTCTAGTATCATCTTTCACAGTGCAGCGAACACACACACGTACTTTTATTCCCACGACAGCCGGTTCTACGTTACCGGAATGACTCGGTTTTTACCCGAGAAAGGGCTGTTGTTTCGGCGATCTAACCCCGTTTAGGTCGGTGAAATGTCTCAGTGGTTCGTCCATAGGGCTGCATCTGCTACGTATCCTCCTGCTCAGGGCTGGAATCGAGTCCAACCCTGGGGCAGAAGTTTACATCTGCAGCGTCTGCCAGATACGAATACAGCACAACTCCACCTCGGTCAAATGCAATACTTGCAACGGGTGGAGTCATCTGAGAGTCTGCTCAGGCCTCCGGACACATAGGCAGTGGACCACGTCTTTTGTGGCCCACTGCTGCTCTAAAAGAGCAGCCTCCACGGCTACCTCCCGTCCACCTGAGCAGCTCTACACAAACACTACAGACACACAACACAATAGACGGACCACAACAACATACAATAGACACTACCGCACCACCACCACCACCCACACGCCGCC
>JAPVRG010210032.1:0-11135 GCA_029783565.1 Rhagoletis cerasi | reverse complement strand
ATCGGGCTAAAACTGCGCCCACTTTTCATATAACGGTAAATTTTAGATACATGGAAACTTCGATATTTCGAAATTTAGAAACGGTACTTTACTCAAGGTTGGTATTCACAACAATCTCTTAACAAGAAATAAGATTTTTATTGACGGTAGGAAAATGGGCGTAACACCGCCCACTTATGACTAATTAAGTTTGTCTCGGTAACCGCTTTATAGATTTCTACCAAACACTGCTAAACTATTTCTCTAAGTTTAACTCAGAATATTGTCGAAAATGCTTGAAATGGGAAAAACCCACCCCTGTTTACCACGTAACAGTATGTTTCAGCATCGTGAAAAAACGATGTTTCATACGTGCGCCGGGTATTTAATGTTCGGTTTCACCCGAACTTAGCCTTCTTTACTTGTTTAGTTATAAACCTTCTCCACATGTGTCTCTTCAATGTGGCAAAGTTTGGTTAAAATCGGTTCAGCCATTCTCCGTAAAGTTCATTACAACGCGAAAAACGGCTAAATTTTTATATATATAGATTTCTAACATACTTTTCATTGAAGAAAATGAACAATACGGTAAGCAAAAAAACTTATTCAAAATCAACGGGAAACAACGTAACTCCTTTCTGAAACTAAAATTTTCAGAAACGGGCTACTACGGTTACAGTACTTATGTATGGCAGCCGCTGTACTTTGTATTGAAGAAAATGAACAATACCCTAAGCAAAAAAATTTATCAAAAATCAGCGGAGGATTTAGCGACTTCGAATTTGCACTTTGTTACATTAGAAATTAATAGGCTACAAATCTGCATACCAAAATGTTTTCTGGAAATTCTAATTAAAAAGTTTACAATTTCGATGGAACTTTATTTATTTATTTTTTATTTCTGCACAAAGTTTGCAAATTAAAATTTGTATGGCTTTTGTTAAAAAATGTTTTGTTAGAAAATTAACGTAGCAAATTTCAGGAAGAAAAAATTTAGAATAATGTAAAAAGTTCACTGTATGATTTTGAGTGCGACTCGCAGTACATATTTTTTCAATTGCTCTAAAATTATAATTATATAAAAAATAATTTTTCAATCAACTTTTAAAATCCTTACTTCTCAATACATGAACATTTTTTATGCGCAATAAAAATCGCCTTCATTAAAAAAATGTTTTTACCTTAGTTTATTTTAAATTTTGTGCTGTGAAACAACTTTTTACGTTGAATTAAAGTGGTTTTCTTGAATATTTGAAATGATTTTTAATGTTCTGTTTTTTGGTTTCAATTTTATGGTCACCGTAGTCATAGCAAAAGTGGCTTTTTGTTGTAAATTGTTATTATTTTCGTTCTTGTTCTTGTTGTGTTTTCAATTTAATTATAAGAAGTTTTCAACAATTTAAAATTTTTGTTACTCTGCCTCGTTGAAGTGCGTCAATGGCCGAAGGAGGTAAGGTGGCTCGCGTGCGTCTAAATGGCTAACTGGTTGGCTGCTTGCTGCCTGCTTGACACTTTGGTTGGTCGCTTATGTTCCGAAAGGTTTTGAATGCGTAATTAGTTTTAATGAGAAAGTGGCTAACAATTTAATTTGTTTGTGACAGATGATAATGCTGCCAGGGCAATCTGTGTGCGGCCACTAATTTTACTCCTGCTCACACAGCAAAGTTATTGCAGGCAGATTTAGTTTTGGAAAATGCTTTTAGCTACCATACCATCCTACCACTAACAATGTCTATACTATTGCTATTGCTGCTATTTCTGCTCATGTTGTTTTTGTTATTATTTATTACAATTATGAGTATCGAAAGAGTGACCTTTGTGCGTTGGCATTTATGTATTTGTTGGACTGTGAATGACAGCGGTCTTTGTGTTTAAGTGAATTTCATAGATTTCTTTGCTTTGAAGTTTGTTTTTGTTTTTGTCTTCCATTTTGCAAAAACATCAACACGTGGGTCACAGTGCTTCTGCACTCATTCTTCCAATAAATTTCAGTAATATTATCTTCTTCACCATTACTTGTATTTATTTATTAATTTCTTTGATTGCGTCAAATCTCACGAAGGGTCCTTCGGTTCGAAGATGGGTCAGTGGTTGCCTGAGTTGATAACCACTTTAATGTGGTTAATTTCAAAAAGTTGAAAAGTACTTTTGCTATACACGCTTATCATTTACTATCTTTCACTTTCATTTAGAGCGCTGTCAATTAAAGATGGCGCAGGAACCCTCATCATTTTCGTGGTAGTGAGGGAAAAAGGTTGAATTGTGAAAATTCATAAACTTTCGCTTGACTTACTTTATTCGACGCCATAAATGAGATGAAAGTGCTACAAAATGGTTGAGTTTTGAAAAATATAAAAGAAGATTAGCACAATTTTCAGGTACAGTCTGCTCATTTGGTGAAAGTTAAAAAAAGCTGAAAAAGTGGATATTGAAGTTTATTGAAATAGAAATTTTTGTGAGAATCAGATGAAAGGTAAGTAGCATAAGTTGTGAGCTTAGTGGTGTTAGCAAATTAACATTATTTAATTTTACAAATTTTTGGTCCATAACCTAAAAATATTAGCACAAAGCAAATTTTCAAATGAATACATTTTTAAATAGGCAAAAGAAAGTCAACGAACGCCAACTTTGACTTGAAAAAGTCTGCTTTTAGGTTGAGAAGCGCCGTTCTGCTATCAGGGTACAGTACAATAGACTAAACCTCAGCTCAAAAGACTGAATTAACTTGCTCCGTGATAGAGAAAAGGAGCCTTCTTACTTAGTTGTATACCATAGACCCCTGCTCCGATGACATGGTCAGTCCTAGCGACATTAAAAAAATTTTTTTCTAACAGCGGTCGCTTATCGACTGTATTTCGCTTCGAGTGTATTTCTGTCAGGGATTCTAAAAATTTACTTCGTTCAAGAGAACACAACCCTGAAAAGCTTCTTTTCTATTCGTCCTTCTGCTGTCATAGGTAGATACATTATACATCTGCCGTTATTTCTTGGGTCTTGAGTTTATTCGTTTGGTATACAACATAACAAAATAAATCCAATGCGAATATGAGTAATCCAAGCATCAAATCAGAAATTAATTTAAAAAAAAAACATATTTTCTTGCGAATGCATCTTTAAACCTACGGTGTCATATAAATGAAGCCAATCAGCTACAAATAGTTACTCAAAAAGGATTTCAAGCTTAAAAAACAATTCTTAATGCATTCACAATTTAACTGGTACTCTTTTCGAAAGAGCTCTTTAATCAACCACTTTCCAACAAAGCATGCACCTACCAAATAAGCTTCGCTCTAAATATTCTTTCATGCACTGAACAAACGATGGTATTTAAGGCAGTGCCGCATTTGAGAGTTCGTCGTTTCGTCGTGATTTCCCTCCACCTTAACAATTTTCCGCCAATGCGGCACCCACACGCGATGCCTTCTAGCCTCTCCGCGCTGCTTTCCACCAGCTCCACACTTTTTGTGTATCATTCGCATTTAACGCTTAGTTGGTACACCCATGGTCTGGCCAGACCTCCATATCAAATGCATAGAAATGCAGATTTAATTTGTTAAATTGATAAGTATAAGTGATTAATCCTACTAATATTATAAATGTGAAAGTTTGTGAGGAGTGAGTATGTTTGTAGCTACTTCACGCCAAAAAGGCCTGTAGGCTGTAACCTGAAATATAACTCAGGATATTTTTCTAAGAGAGTTGCCACCTTTTCCAAAAGTTAGAGTTAATTAATCAAAAAGGTATGCAAAATTTTACAACAATGTAGGTGTCAAATGAAAGGGGGTTTCAAAGCTATTCATTTCGAAGATATTTTTTAAGAGTGTTGCCAGCTGTTAAAAAGGTAAAATCAATTTTTTATTAAGCCAAATAAAATATCACAACAATATGGATATCAAACTAAAGTGTTTTAGAAACAGTTTATTTCGCAAGTATCTTTTGAGGGGTTGCCACCTGATCAAAAAATTAAAATCAATTGAAATAACAAATTGAGCGTACTATTTTAATATGGTTATCAAACGAGAGAGGTTTTAAAAAACTTTATACAAAATAAAAATTTTGAAGGGTCTTGCTATCTGTTTATGAAATCAAAATCAATTCGGCTAAGAAGTTAAATGAGATATTTTGATATGGGTGCCAAACAAGAGAGAGACAAGAATGTTTAATTTCGAAAATATTTTTAAATAATAATAATATTAATAATAATTTTAATAAAGTTAAAAACAGTTTTACTAACAAGTTAAATTAAATATGGGTATCTAACGGAGGTTTAGGAAAGTTGCGTCTATTTCAAAAATATTTTTGACGAGCGAGCAAGTAAGTGAGAGTGTGAGTATGTTTGTTGATCTTTTTTGGTAAAAATTTGGTACACAGATAGCTTATGATCTGTATTAGCATATCGCATATTTTTGAAGAGGGTTGCCACCTGATTAAAAAGTTAACTATTGTTTTAAATTATAAGTGCAACGAAATTCATCATTCATTTTGGATACCAAATGAACTAGATTGAATCTAGTTTATTACGAAAACAATTTTAAGAGTTGATTTCAATTTTATTTATAAGTTAATGATAATTTTATTAATAAGTTAATGAAGTATTACAGTATAGGTGGAAAAAGAATGAGGTTTAAAAAAGCCTTATTTTGAAAACTTTTTAAGAATGCTGCCACCTGTTTAAAAGTTTCATAAGTTACATGTTCTGCAACCTCGAGACAATCAGCAATTTTTTTTAATAAAATTTATTAGTTTCAGTGATATAATTTATTTCCTGGTTTGTTACTTTTGAAATCATAACGTTAAACCGAAGATCACGCGGGCGAAGCTGCGGGCAAAAGTGAGTTATAAAATATAATTATGCATAACGACGTCTATGTGTATGTTTATGTAGAAATATACAGAAGTAAGTGTTTATATACATTTAGAAAAAGAATAAACGATGTCGTGTTTCTGCCAAACAAAAATACATATACTTTTCGCCTATCCGTATTTTGTTTATTTTAAAAATATTTTTGCTGAGAAATATTTTCTTTACAAACTTTTATTAAGTTTCACCTCTCTGTAATCAAATCTTGTAATCAATTGCAGTATGAAAGATGAATTAATCTGCTAGGTGACACAGGTGTCGAGATATTTGAAAAACCGTATTTATGGTCCGACTTGGTTCATATTTGGAAGAAATAACTCATAATGGTGGTGAAAGGGTCGACATAATTCACCTCTTTAGTTCTTTTTTCCTTAACCACTAATGAAAGCTTGTCTTTAAAAATTTTAAAGTTTAACCCAAGTAAAACACCGTGAACTCAATTTTGTTAAAAACCCTTTTTTGAGCGGCCATTTTCCCTTTAAAGCAATATTTCATTGGATTCCCAAACAATATCTTAACGATTCTATCGATAGGTGAAATTTAAGATGCATTTTTAATAGAAACTTAATAAATAATAAAATTCGTCACCCAATATACCTATTAAAAAAATAAAAAAAAACGATGACTTGTCCGAAATTGTATTTAATTGTATTAAATCTGGACAGACCATGGGTGTACCAAATACGGTGTCACAACATATGTGACCCGGCCTATGAAAAGGTGGCTTATGACTCAAAAAAGAAATGACTTTCTAGTTTTCACCACGTGAAAGAGCGTCTCAAAAACTATCGAAACCATGTCATGTCTTTTCATAGGCCGGGTCACATATTATTACTGAAATGATAACTTTTTTTAATTTTTTCTAATTTTTTATGTTTAACTTCTATAGAACTACACACTCGAGGATATCATGGAATATAAATTCGAAACTAAAACATTTACTTACTAAAAATTTGTTTGAAAAATCAATAGGGTCTGGCCAGAACCGGGTGGCAGCATAAGGGTTTAGTTGGCAAAGTACGGGTACTAAATACTTACCTCAGTCCTTGCCACCTTGTTTCTCATTGCTTGTTGCTAAGTATTTTGTACCTTTTTTGTTATATAATTTCTCTCGCAACATTGCTTCATACAAGTACTCGTAATAACGCTCAAAGCGGTGGACCCTTCACCCCCCACCCTTCCTTGTCTCCAGCAACCGAAAATTACCAGCCGTCTTTGCTCACATTTGGCAGCAGCTGCTTTTGTCATTATTAATAACTGTTAATTATTCACTATAACTTTGTGTGCGTGTGTGAAAACGATAGTCGGCGTACGACGAGGTAAAGCAAATGAATGCAAAACGAAAAAGCAGAAATGGTCAAAAAAAAAAGTTTTTCCTCGCAGCAATATTCACCCACCCACTCAGCCTCCTTCTACGTAGGTGGCGGTTTGCAAAGCCACTAACTATGATTATGTTGTTGTTGTTGTTTTTGTTGCCAACTATTTCCTCTTGCTATACAAACTACAGGTTCACGTTTTTCGCTCAACAGCCTCAACTTTTTTGCCGCATATCGCTGCGCACTGCTTTCTCTGCGCTTTGCCACCAGCATCGCTAACGTTGCCATATTTTTCATTTAGCTTTTTGCACTGTATTCCCTCTCTTTTTTTATTTTCATTGAATTGCTGAGCACAGCAAGAGTTACTGTTTCGTTTTTGTATTTTGATGTTTTTCCTATTCTCTGTGCCTGTATTTGTAAGTACACACGTAGTATGTACCTTGTTGAGAAGCTTGTGTGTGTGGGGGGTTTTTACGGATATGGTAAAACGTTGGCAATTTAGCGGGTATTGAACGCAACAAAAACTTCTCGTCCCTGCTGCTATCCCTTTCGCAGCCTAGACTCTGCTCGTTCGCCGCCTTGTCAGCTCGCGCACGTTTCGCCTATTAAATATGAAAAAAGTTGAGTTTACGTGAAGGTTATTGAAATGCATAAATTATTGACTCGATCTAAGCACTGTGAGTGTTGAGGGCGGCTGTTGACATCATCGTTGGATTTTGCTTAAAGTTGTGTGAAAGTGTTGCAAAAGGTTAAACGCGTTGAGATATTTATTATTGTAACTGAACTCATGATTAGTTGGGAAAGTTTGTACCATTCGCCAGCATGCGAAGAACAGTTAGAGCAGTTTTCATCTGTACCTACAAGTGACCCGATTGGTGTCAAATTTAGGGATCCTGAAGTTCAAAGTACTATAGTACTATATTTTGACGCCGATTAGATAAGGTTGGAATAGGTTACGGGAAGTTCCAAACTTCCAGTCGGATACATACATATTTGTCCATTGTGAGCGCCATCGGTGTGTGACTTCGAGAGGGAGGCGCATTCCTCTAACCAGGGTTATTTCAACAAAGAGGAAAGAATAAATAATCAAGACATTAGCCTTTTAAACCACTTGCTATTCCAAACAAAATTGGGGAGATTCAAGAATTCTACCTCCGATATCTTTGCCAGGCTGGTGAAGAACTATTACCCAGGTGTTTAAGAAGCCTTAACTGCACGCGCGGGCATCGACTCAGATGCTTCCTCACTCTCATCGCGACAGCTTCCATAGGAAGAACTCGTTGGTTTGCGTTGTTGTAGCTATACTACCAAGTCCGGCCTAAATCGGCTTGTCAATCAATCTTTGTCGTCAAGCTCAACATGATGTTTCGACGGGGGTCGGACCAAAGAGCTAGGGGTGTTATCTGAGCGAGTTTAAGTGGTCAGTTGAAGAGGTGATTGGTGTCATGGGGGGTACCTTAAAAAGCCAGAAACATCTTTGGTACGTCGAGGTGGAGTCTGCATAATTATGAGTTCAGTCGACTGCCATTTCCAGCCCTTGGTTGGTTGATTGCAGTGCTTCCTAGTCGCTGCCCGGGACACAATTAGCGCATTATTTCACCAATTGGATACTTTTCTCGCGGGGGATATTTTGTCTATGCACATTCTATGTTGCTATGTCGAACAATGTCGATTCTCTAATGAATCTGCCGATTTCGCTTATGATAGCTCCTGATAGGTCGGTTTGTTGGGCTACAAAATGTTTTCCTAATGTCTTGTGTCTAATATACGGAAGGCCTGGACATTCACATAGGAAATTCTGGACACTTTCGTCGACAGCTGCGGCAAATCATATTATGGGGTGGACCCATTTTTGCCGCATGTTTGTCTATGGGCCCCGTGATGGTTGCTACATTTCTAAATACCTTTGGCCTTTATCTGCTAAGTCGGTCCAAGGTCTTCGTCCTGTTGTAGTCAGGCCATAATTTTCTCGATACCTTACAAGTATATATCTGACCAACTGCGTGTATCCAGTTCAAGGAAATTCGTAGTAATCTCTCTTTAGACTATTCCAAGGGGGCAACCCAGTGACACCTTCTAGTTGACGTCCTGCGGCAAATCATGGGGTAGACCCATTTTTTCCGCATTTTTACCAATAAGCCAGAGCCCCGTGATTTGCTACAATTCTAAAAACCTTTCACCTTTATCTGCTAAGCTGGTTCAAGTTCTTTGTCCTGCTATAGTCAGGCCATAATTTTCTCGATACCTTACAAGTCTATATATCTGACCAACTGCGTGTATCCAGTTCAAGGAAATGCGTAGTAATCTCTTTTTGCACTATTCCAAGGGGGAAACCCAGTGCCACCGCCTGGGATTCATCCAAACCGGCTCCTGCCTTCGCTAGCTCATCCTCCTTCTCATTGCCTTCTATGTACCTAAGTCCGGGAACCCAGACAAGAGAGATGGCAGTTGACTGAGGCACTGAGCGGAATATTACTTTTCATTCCCTAACTAGCTTGGATTTGGTAACCGGTGACGCTATTTCCAACAGCGCCGCCTGGCTGTTGCTAGAACTTACGCTTGGAAGATGCTTGTATTATTTGCCAACCGTAGAGACAGAGCCACTTAACTGGGTATCTCGCAGCAGCTGAAGCTCTTCTCCTGCTATTTCTGGTGATTAGGCGCCAAATGTGTCATTCATGGGACAAAAGCTTGTTGATACGCCGTCGGGTCAAATTGTTGTGTCAGGTGTGTTTGGAATTCAAAGATATGCCGTCTAAGGACTGCCTTAAGCAAATGTCTATTTGGATGCTCCCTGTGGTGGCATGCAACCACAAATTGATTGCTGAGCATTAGGTTGTGCTCCTTAATTGGGAGCATAGACGCCCCACTGTGCAATGGTGTTCAGGCGACATCAGAAGACATACCGTCGGTGTCCGCATTGCGGCGTTCTGGCAAGTCACAACCGGCCTGCCTCTTGCCTTGTATGTTGCCAACAACGTCTCCTTGTCTTTGTCCCAGGGGCTACCGCCGAGAGATTTGAGGACCTTTTTGCGGCTCTGTACTTTGTTGACAATTACAGTTGTGTGCGCGGAGAAGAACAGCAAACTATCAAAGGTAACTTCTAACATTTTCAGGTTATTTGCAGTCGGAACTGGTGGGCCATCGACGTGGATACCTAATTGAAGCTTGACCTCCTTCGACCAGGGTCGCAATTGATGATTTCATCGGGGAGAGGGGTAGGTTCCGTGCAGAGCACAAGCGGGAAGTTTCAGAGAGATAGCAGTTTACGTTCAAACACAGGCCATCAATTCCATTACCGCATGCCAATATCGAACAATCGTCAGCATATGAGATCAGGCAAACTTCCTCGGGTGGCGGAGAAAGATTCGAGATATAGAAGTTAAACCATAACCTTGGAGGCTTAAGTGTTACAGACGACGTTCGATCGTACAGATAATTCCCTGACCACCGTTTGAGTCATAGTAGAGAAGAAGACTCAATGTATTTTAGTAGCGTGAAATGAGAAACGGTATCAAACGCCTTAAACTCGTAGGTATTCTTATTTAATCAAGGCCATAATAATCTTGAGTGCTCACAATCATATCGTTTGGTTCATTAGACATTTAAGGCTTTAGTGTATCCATCTGTTTTTCTCATACGTAAGTATGATCAGTAAACGGTTTCATCGACATCTCAGAGTCATACATACCCGACCATGTAATCAGCTGTCTCGTTTTCCTCTATATTTCTTTGTCCGGAAATACAGCAGAGGGCGAGGTTGAGATGACTCAGTGATGTCAATGCGGCACGTCTTTTCTGTACAATCCCCAGTATTCTTTTGCTTTCCAAGCCACTTTTGTTTCTACGAAGATAGTGTTGTCTCCGGCTGGAGCTATGCTAATTAGTATAAGACTAACTAAAGCATAGATCTCTGCTTGGAAGATGCTGCAGTCGTGTGGCAAACAAAAGACTGACTGATCTGCAGATAGATCGAGTACATACTGGCGCCGGTTCAATGCTCCATCTTTAAGTCAACAGTATTGATGGGTATACGATCTTCTGCCACTGGCAGGCCTTCATTCCATTCTTCTCACATCGGAAACCACATAGTAATCATTGCATTGAAGTCCCAAACTGGCGTACTTATATAGTCAAGGCTGGGTTCTAAGTCAACTTTGATTCCATTAATCTGGCTTATTTATATTTCACCCAACGCCGCCGAGTGTCCAGACTTGATTTGTTTCTAGATGTTGGCTTTCCTGAATCTGCAGCGGTTGGAGGTTAAGTATCTTTTCAAGTCCCTCCTGTGGTGTGCTACTCACCGCTTTCACTATGCAGAGCAATGGGAGTACTTGCACTTTCCCGTTTATTTTCTTATTTTTCCCTTGGACTAGAGCTTTCCACAAGATTAAAGGGCGTTATTCTCCAAAATCGTGCATATTTCTCCATATAAAAAACTGTCGAAGTTAATACTTTGTACTGTAGAAAATGAATGACACCGTCAACAAAAAAAGTTACCAAAAATCAACGGTATTTTGTAGCCACTTCAAGCTTGTACTTTGTTAAACTAGAATTGAATGTGGTACACGCATATTTAAAAATTTTCTAAAAATTCTTAATAAAAAATGTGAAATTTTTGATGAAATTTTTTTTATAAATAATTTTTTTTTTAATTGTAACCCCAAAGTTTAAGACTCAGATTTACATAAATGCTTTTTGTTATAGAATGAATTATTTTTAAAAAATAATAATTAAAATTAATTAATAAAAAAAAATGAATAGTCTTGAATAACTCAATTAGAGGGGAGACCAGTATGTTTGCATGTAGGTATTTATATAAAAACAAGTAAGGAGAGGCTGTCTTCGGCTGTGCCGAAGGCTTTATACCTTTCATGAACACATGCAAATCAATGTAAATAGTAACTACTGAAAAAATGATTTTAATTTGCTTGCTGGCTTGCGTCTGCTGGGTATGCTAGTAATATATATAGCAGCGA
>JAPVRG010210023.1:0-11520 GCA_029783565.1 Rhagoletis cerasi | reverse complement strand
GCCATGCCATCAGTGGTGGCAACTGATTTATGTTATTTCTTACCACAATAAAAATAATCAGAGAGTAAAATCCATAACAGCCCACACGGCATTAGAGTGCGTCCGCCTGAGCAGTGGGGCCGCGTGCCGTGTGCACAGTCATAGTCATAGCCGCAGTCACAGCCCACGACCACGTACGTTGCCCACACAAACAAGCTGCTTACTTATCTACCTACATATTTTCGATATCTAAAGGTAAAATGCCAATAAAGCGTATCTCAACGATCTTGCGAGTATCGACACATTTCACACATTTCGCAGCGGCTAACGGCTGGTGGCTGCGGTTGGTGGCCGGCGACCCTCATGCCTGGGCGTAACGACTGGTTGCTGTTGAAAGCAGCAGCAGCAGCAGCTTCAACAGTTCATTCGTTGCGTCCAGTTTGCCACAAGAAATGCAAGTACATATTAAATAAGTATGCGTATGTATGCTGGTAAGTGTGTACGGCATATTGCATTTTTCACTAGCAAACAACTGCAAATCATAAATAAATGCACAACCAAGTAGTCAGCGAAATTGCCGCGCGCTGATTTGTTGCACATTGCCATTAATGGACTGGCTGAAGCCAACAACAGCCGGCAGCAATGGACGGGCGGCAAAAGCAACAAATGACTGCAAATGTTTGCTACTGCTGCTGGGAATAGTCTGCCAGAACTTCTTTCTTATCCCCGCTTCATTTCACTTCTGTTAAATTTACAACACCCCTACGACAGCAGAGCAGCCATCGCCGTCGCCGTTGCTGCCGCCACCATCACCACCACCGCAACGCTACCGCTAATTTGTGGCCGAGGCGCGGCTGTTGCCATCGCGCAAACAGCCGTCAAAATTGCACAGCGGATGCGCAAATAAAATTATACGCTTTGTGGCAATGCTGCAATTGTTGGCTGCCTATCCGCCGCCATTCCCATTCAGTGAAGCGGGTGCCGCCATAAGAAAAAAAAAATAAAAACTTCGACGAAAGTGGAAAAATATTTAGCATTAAAAAAGTAATAGTAACAAGGCGGTGGGGAGCGTGCGCACGCATTTGCATAGTTTTCGCATAAAGTGCGTAGAAAATTTATGCAGAACATCTTGTCGATACACGTCCGTCCACACGGCACGCCGACACGCCGATACGCCGATGCGCTCTCGGTGTTTGCCGACTTGGTTCTGCTGCATTGATTTTGGTATGGCAGCTATGGTGGCGGGTTCTGTGGATGTGCAGCAAGCAGTGCCGAAACGGTGCCGCCACAATGCCAACTTAGCAGGCAAAATAGAATTTAATTTCAACACTTTGTATTCATGCGGACAGATGGACGGACGAAAGGACGGACGGGTGAGAAGGAAAAATATACAGACGGAAGCTTGGTTGTGTTGGATCGTGCGTTCAGAAGACGTGTCGGTGCGCTGCGGGAGGCAGCATTATAATCGCAGAAATCGATGTTCATTGAGACAAGGTATGCTAGTTATATACAGTGGTCGAGTCTCGGGGGTATGTTGTCGAAAAGTTAACAAAATTCACAAATCTGGGATATGTGTTTTGTGAATACACAAAGTCCATTCTCAGCCCATGCCATATCTAATACCTTGTTTCTTTGCTCGCCTGGTCTTCACCTGCGGCTTTGTTTGTGAACCCGACGATTCGAATCTGGAAACCCTTTATGACATTTCCTCAGATCAAATAAAGTTTAGTATTTGCTCTATTGTATCCGAGAGATCTGATAATCCAATCCGAGCAGAACTTTACGATTAGTTTGATTAACTTAATCAAAATAATAAGAGCTAACAGCGCCATTTGGCACAGAGAGGATCAGTTTTAGAGAAGCAGGAAACTAAGTTCTTTATTTTGCTGCTCTAGTACTGCTTCTAATCCAATTAGACAAAGCTTAAATTGAAGAATACCTATTGTAAATTTATTTTTAATTTGCATATTTTGCCTTATTCAGCCCGTACCTACCAACAAACCTTAGCTAAGGATGCCTGAAAGGCCGACAATGGCGCATTCTAAGGCTAATTCAATTGAGAAAATATCTCCTGTAAACCTTGTGATTCATAGAAAGATCAACGAGCTCAAAAGGAACACTGAATCGTCTAGTCTAGCTACTTACTTATATTATCATGAATATGGCATTCAACCCGATTTATTTGTTCTTAAGGGCCTCTTAAGAAACGGTAATTAACTAGTCTTGCCAAGAACAAAAACGCTTCAAAACTAGAAGCAGTATCATAACGATGTATCTGTTTGAACGGTACGAAATCATCAAGGATTAAAAGTAAATAAATACTCTTTTCGTGACGTACTTGAACGCGAACGTTTTTTTTTGACCTGAGAATCATTGTCGGCTTGGCTAAGCCTTTTTCAGCGAAACGCGCTAGTTCAAGAAGAATAAAACTTCGATCCTGAACTACTCTACTACTACAATTTAGTCCATGATTTTGATGATTAATGTCCACAACTAACTAAATACATAAATGTCCAATGAACATCTAGGCTCACAACAATTTTTAGTATTTCTTCATGGAGGAAGAGTTAACTCATTACTCTCAAATGACTTTTTAAAAGCAAAATAATACTGCCCTGTGAAGAATTCTTTGCGGTACCACGGTCAGTTGTCACTTCGATAGGAGATATCACTTCTCTTATAGCAACCTCTTAGCTCTTTAGATGCAGAGTTTTACTGCCTTCTATTACACCTCGTCTCACATCATGTATCGCATCAGGATTTTCGAAAACAAGTTTCTTCGACAGTGTCAAATAGGTTGTTTCGTTATGCCGTAAATCTCGGGCAGTTAAAAAATACAGTAAACTTTCCTTTTATATCCACTGAACGATCCCTGTCTCGTTAACAACTTGTTTTTGGAGAAAGGGCACTGAACATTATTCCCAACGTGACCCATATGGTACTACCCATTAGAAAGTATAAGGCTAACGCCAGAAACAGGCCTTTTAGGAGCCTGATGCTTTGAAGCGACAGGACTTACGTCTCGATTTTTTACTCCTTATTATTTTATACTAGCGGACCCAGCGAACTTTCTCCTGCCTAAAATTAAATTTTGATTGAAACATTTTCATTTCGCAGAAATATTTCTCTTCCTATTACCAATACATATTTCGATTATTAGCCAAATCGAATCATGAATACGATTTTTAGTAATAACTAGACTCCAGTGCCACTTGGCGGGTCAAATTGTGAATCCAAACCATCCAGGAACTTAAACATACACAAAAAATTTCATTAAAACCGGCTCAGCCATTTAGGAGGAATTCACTCATAAACACACGTACAGCAGAATTATCTATATAAAGATAAATAAAAGTTTCAGTGTAATTGGAAGGCGCCACGCCTTCTTAGCCACAACTTTTCTCCATGAGTATAACTTCATACCAAATTCTAGTACTCTACCTCTAACACTTCCAGAAAAATGCGGTATAAAAATTTCGGTTTGTATGGGAGGTGCAACGCCCCCTTGATATATCGAAATTATTTTTAGCCTATAACCATCCTTGAAAAGAAGATGTCAAAGTAAAAAAAACCGTTATTACAGCCGTTAGCGAGATTACCTCTTACAGGAAAAAAGTAGTATAGATATAGATACATAGAATGGCCAGAGTTGCAAGGCTTTCTAAGTCAGATTTAGAGCTCTTGTTAATCCACTAGGAAACTAATAGGTTGGCAAAAGTTATTTAAAAAAATCGAATGCACTTAAACGACTAACCGTTCTTTTTCGACTTTTTCAACTAACCGCTTACAAAAAACCAGTTAAGTAACTAACCAATAATTTTGGATTTTTCAACTACTTAGTGGTTATCTTTCAGTAAATATTGTCAATTTTGTATTTTTTGAATACCTATGCTTATGGACAAGACCCAACTGTGTTGATAATAACGATTTTATTGTGAACCACCGTTACTATCCGAAGGATTTCGGTTAATCGAATACTTGCTATTCGACTATAAACCGACAAAATATTTGCTAATTGACTATTCAATTGGTAGTAGAGTCTTCCCCCTCTGGATATAGGACCCCAGGGGGAGAAAGAAAGGGAAAACTGCATCGATCTAAGCCAAAGGTATGTTGCCATTTTTAACAATGGTTCAAGGAGGAATACGTCTGTCGACGAAATTCATTCGGTAGAGCTTTCACTGAATCTCAGCTCACGGTTCCCGGACCGCTGTAACGTTGTAGAAAACGCTGCTGGGCTCGGAAGTCCTCATGTGAAGTTAAGAGCAAATCTGGTAAAATTTCAATAAAAAAAAGATCGAACTGGGCGCTGTTTAATTAGGATGCAGGCCAAGCGAATGGGGTATAAGATAGGGAAATTTGCAAGGACTTTTTCTTTCACTGGTTTCAGTGTCTGGCTGACGTCGGATTTGTGTACATCAGCGATCTTCAAGACTTCGTTAAAATAAAACCATAATCATTTCAGATTGCCAATTGAATGTAAATTTCAGGGCGTGTCCTCGCAATTCAAAATATTAGCTCGAGAGCTCCCTAGACCTGTCCCTTCGTGCCTTTAAATCATACTGGTTTTCTGGGGAAATCTAGTAGCCTCTCAAATGGAGTTTATCCTAAGCTGCCTACGCCCTCGAAGAAGTGATTCACAAAATTTGGATTACGATGCCTTCTGTGATGATATACCTCCCAGTCTCCCTTATTCTTGGTAGACCTCTCTCTAGAAAGTATCGGTGGCTCTAATTAAGGGAATAAGACTGGTTATGCTAGGGAGGTTGCAATACATTGGGGAGAACAGCAAAAATTGTCAAGAACTGCCTCTTCAGACTTCGATCATTAGACTATCGAAATCATATAGATTTGGAAGAAAAATTAATTTTGCATAACTATGTACATAATACGTTCCACTGTGCCGCATGTGTGCACGCTAATCTGACTGCGTCCGACTCTATGCAACTATGCCGTTTATTTGTAGTGTTCGTTTGCATCGTTAACAGCCATCGAATCGCGTGCAGTGCATTCATCTGCGGATTAAACATTCATTTCAGCGCGCCTCCAAACGATATGCAAACAGTTGTTGCTTTCCTCTCTTTTCATACTTTATTGGCTATTTTTATTGTTGCGGTTTTTGTTGTTCCGTTTTTTTTTACTGTGCTTGTCTATTTTCCTTTCCCATTTTTCCCTTGCGGTTCATTAATATAACTTTGTACCGCAATCAGCGCGTAATCGGCGCGAGCCGGCAAGCCAATCCGCCGCACAACTAAAAGCGCCATAAAAATGCAAATTCATGTTTATTAGCTGCACTGAGTGCACATGCAATTCACACACGTTGTGACTGTAACGCTTCCCCCACCAACCAGGCAGCCAGGCAACTGTATTGAAGTGTAGTGCGTGGTGGCTCGAGGCAAGTAAAACGAAAAGCCAAGAGAACGTGGAGGGCAGCGGTAAAAAAGACAGATGTGCACATTTCGCTCGGTGGATGCTGCGTCTAACTGTATGGCAAGCCGGCCACTTGGCTGGCTAAGTGCTGACTTGTACTTGCCTCCTGGATAGCTGGTAAGCTGACGAAGTGTTAATGAAATTCTTGAGTGCGCCGCATCAGCTGAAGCGGTCGGAGAATGGCAGCGCGCTCGCTTGCGGCTTTTCACTTACGTAAGTAGCTGTTGCATTGGCACTTAACGTTGTGTGCTAATTCACTTTCAGTTGCATCTGCTACAACAGCTAAGCGGCGAACATAGTCGCTTGTTATTGCTGCTGCTGTTGCTCTTAGTTCTTAAGTGCTTAATGTGCAATATATTGCCGTTCAATGTCAGCACTTATAAACATACATACATATGTACATACGTGCAACAAAAATTATATGAATGCGTATAGTTATGTTCATGTATAAATATTTACAGTAATTTATAAATATGCAAACATGAATTTATATACTTGTTGTACTTGGCGATTGCCTGGTGGACAGCGCATGCGCATACGCATGCGCCTGCTTCTGCATCATGGTCAAAGGCAAGGCAAGCCATGGGCGGCACGGCACGGCAGAGCAGCGGTTGATGAATGGCCGAGCGCATGCGTTAACGTCAAACTGCCGTCGTATTGCCGCCAAGCGGTTATTGGCGGACACACCGGAGGCGCTGCCGGTACCCAAACAGTTCAGAGTAACTAACTACCTGAGTGACTGATGTGCACATGAGTGGCTGGCTGCGCAATAGGTGTGCACAGCTTGTTGACAGTGACGTAAAATACGTGCAAGGCATAGTCAATCGCATTCGTCGCGTTCTACGCGCGCTTTGCCAATTGTTTTGCAAAATTAGTGCGAAGTGACGCGCCAGGCCACGGCGGACGCTGCCGCCGGAACAGTGGTGACGACAATGTCAACTGCTTTATTCATAGCAACTTTTTATTGTGTCAATATTGCGTGATGTCGTCGAATCGGAAAGCGTAAGCGTATGCGCGCAAACTGTCGGACAAAAAAAGATATCTGCACAAAAACAAAAAAGCAAAAAACTTCATGCATTGGGTATACAAATTTATTATTTTTTCTTTTGTATCTGAGTTCCGCTGTGTTTATTTGATATATAATGACTGCTGATAAATTTTTCTCTTCCTTCCTGTCTACACATAATTTTCGATTAACCATAATATAGAAGGATTAAGTAAATGCTTCATACGCTTGAAAGGTAATGATTGCTAGTGAAGATGTTTAGCGATTTTGTGTGGCTTTATTTTAAGGTTTGCTGCACTAAATATGTACATACATAATTATTAAGATTAGCTCGCACTTTTGCACAAACATTTATATAATTTGTATAATATTTGCAAATACACACTTGTTGGATGTTCTTAAAAAAACTTTATCTTAAAAAAAATTTTAAATTTCTGTCAGTAGTATAAGTTTTAGTAAAAAAGAGGAAAGCAAAGTTATCCAAGTGAAACATGTGTGTACCAAACTGCCTTTTAAAAACTGAAACTTATTAAAAGTGAACTTTAAGATAGAATAATATGTATCTTGAAACATGTAGCAAAAATCTATTTTTCACGATAAGGAAAAAAGTGAAAAAGCCTTTTAAAGCCTGTTAACAAAAATACATATGTACATTATACCAAAACTTGAGTCTTAGGTATTTTTGCAAGGCATTTTCGATTTTTTTTTTGCCGAACCTAGGTATTTAAAGTCGGATCTTAAAGTATGATATAATGAGGTTTTTTCTCGAGGAGACAATTTTGTTTGTTCGAAAGTTCATTGAACTCAAGTACCCGGTTCTAGTATCTATCCACCAGATCTCAGTTCCTACCACCCTAACGTACGACCCTAATGTCAGTAAATTAAAGCTCGGCAAAAATCTTGAAACTTTTGCTAAGGAAGTATTTCGATTATTTCAGCAAAACTATTTTGAAAAATTTTTCGGCAGAAAAATATATATTTTTTTTTATTTTCCTTGGTCGGTGGTACGGTCTGATGTATGTATATGAATCGGGTGTTTTTTAGAGGTATAGTACTTTTTTTTTTCAAATAAAACACAGAAAAATAAATGACAGGGCCAAAATTTTTCGTCAAAAATTGGTTTCGAACTAGTCAGTCGTAGCTGGCTTATTAGCATAGACCATTGACGCTATTGACAATTGAAAGGCCCATTTCTTGGCATGATTCAGTCACCAAAAGTTCGTCCGAATAAGTGATGGTTTCACACGCTGTATGGCTTGTTGCGCCGTCTTGCTGGAACCGTATATCACTTAGACGATTTATATTGACGTGGGGAACAAAAAAAGTTACGAAAAATGTGGTTGTGGTGCTCACCATTGACTTCAGTTTTAAAAATGTATGGACCAATGATGCCTTCGGAATGCAAACTACAACGGAGAGTATATTTCTCTAGACACAAAGGAGTCTGGAGAGTTTCATAAGGATTGTTCGAACTCTAAATACGACAATTTTGCTTATTTACATACCCGTTAAGCCAGAAATGCGACTTAGGCAAATGGTCGAAGAAGAATAAGGTAGACCCATCTTCGACAAAAACATATCCTTACAGCAAAGGCCCATCCAGGTACATTTCCTACTCAGAAAATAAGTAAAAAATAAATTGCTTTATTGTGGCAAAAGCAAATACAGCCACCAGAAATTTATTTGAAGCCAGAGGGAATTACATATAAGGCAGTAATTAACACATTTCAATAGATGTTGTTGTAACGGCTACTTCGCGCTGCTAAAATCAACTAACCTTTCAATAGTTGTCCAGCTCAACTAAAATTAGGACCAGGACACATGCTGTTTCGACGGGGTCAAACCAAAAGGAGAAGGGTGTTGGCTGAGTGGTTTTGAAGGTGCGTGCGAAAAGCTGAGTAGTGTATGACATTCATTGGCTATATCAGTGTATAGAAGTTCAACGTACTACAATATCCAGATCTTAATTTTGCCAGAATAATGCGGGTCTCGCGAGGCTGCTGAAGCTCTGAAATTTGTGATGACGGCATTCATTGGACGAGAGTCCAAGATGGTGATGACGTACTCTCTATGAATGCTGTTTATCGCTTCGGTCGGTGAACAACTTGAGGACTTTGTTGCGACTATGCACTTTGTTGGCAATTGCGGTTGTGTGCGCATAAAAAAGAGAGCAGGCTGTCGCAAGTGACCCCTAGATTTTCGGGTTGTTCACAATCGGAATTTTTGTTCCATCGACGTGAATTCCCAGCATTCTCACGATTGTCGGTTCTACGTATTGGCATGATTCGGGTTTTGCACGACCGAGAGCTGTTGTTTCGGTGATCTAGCCCTGTTTTGGATGGGCGCACCCTTCCAATCGTTGTTCAAAAGATCTCACTTTTGCATTTAAGAAAAGATCAGAGGCACAAAATTTGAAGACCACAGCGGGAGGAGAGCCAATGTTTTGCCACTTCTTTGTGAAGAGTAAAAGAGGAATTTGTTGAAATTTATTACGGCCTAAGGATAGGACACATTAAGCAAGGCAAAAAAGGATTTTAATTTGGAACGGCGAAAGTTGTTTTAAGTAAAAAATACATATCAATCACATAAAGTCCTCAGATGCTTTTTGATGTGAGCTACAAGCTTTAATCGGGCAAGGTCTTAGCTTCAATTGCTTATGAAAACGCTTTAAGTATTGGCGGGCAGAAGAAAAGAAAGAAGTGGATGAAAACGATGCAAATTCTCTTAGCGAAGTAAATTTTCTATTTATTGCCCTTACAACCGAAGGAAAGAAGGAAGGAAAAGTGAGTAGGTACTCATATCGATCAAAAATCGTACTAAGCTAGATGAACAGTCAGCAGTAGCACAAGTTGTCTGTATTTTTATTAGCACACTGAAGAATGACGGTGGCTAAAGGAGTTAAAAAAGAGAGCGGAAGCTCTTAAAGAACAACGCTGCTGTGGGGCGAAACAAAAAGTTAACAGTTGCTGAAAATAGGAGAGGAAATGGAAAGGGTGTCTTAGATAATATTGTGGATTTACAGATAAGCATTCTAAAATTAAAATATATATATCATTAAATTCATATTGTTGGCAGAAAAAGGTTATAGCTTTCATGGAAAGTTTGCTCTTAAAACTAACCATCGTAGAACTTTTGAATGTGAAAATTGTGTATGTATTTCTAAGAATTATCGTCAAAAGTAGAATGTACGCTTCTTCAATAAATTATGAGGCCCACTTTATATGCGGCAAATGAAAATGATTATAGCAAAAACTGACGCCTCCAAAACTTTTTGAGTTAATTAAAGCAATAAACTTTTTATTTATGAGGGAGGCACTTTTTTTTTTTATGACGGACCAGCGTGGGCGACTTATCTCGATTTAGTGCAAGTTAACTCTTTATTTTCTTTCTCTGCAATTAATACGGTGAGAAAAAAGGCATACAACCTTAATAAGCACACAACAATAGAACTACTCCATTATTTAAGTTTCTTTTTTGTGTTTTTAATGTGAGAACTCTATAAAAAATCAACAAGTCATTAAGTGGGTGGCTTTAAAATCATCCAGATTTCACGAATATGTAAATATATACACTTGCACATACATATATATAAATATAGTTGAAATTATGTCATTATCTGCATATTGAGCCCTAACCGCCAAAATAACGTAAGCGACATTTTTTTTTTTAATTTTATTTTTGATGTAGAAATGCATATAGATGAACTAGAAACATTTCTGCATCAAAAAGAAAATTTTGAAAAAAATGTCGCTTACGTCATTTTGACGGTTAGGGCTCGATATACACACACACGCTTTTTATAAGAAGAAAAAAACTTAGTTCACAGTGAATGTCCACCAGCAACGCTTGATAAAAGAAATCAACATATAGATTAGCCAGCATAAGTTGGTTTTTTATTAAACTTTTTTTCGACAAACTTTTAAACACATAAATTGGGACTTAATTGCGCTTACGCTTTCAATGTAAAATCACAGTGTAATTAAGAAGGAATGTTAAATTTTATCTCTAATCACATTTGCATATCTTACAGGAAATCATCGCAACACCTATGGCGACGTTATCGAACGAAAATCCTATCAGTGGCTCGGCGCTACAGTGTCCACCAGTCGTGACAACGATTTGATTGTGGTGAGTAAAATTTAAAAAAGAAAAAAATAGCACAACAATAAAAATAAAATCAGTAAATTGTAGTTAAATGATATAAATTGCTAAATACGAAAGTGACTTCATTAAAGGCGAATTAAAGCCAAAGCTACAATGCACTTGCAGTTTCTTCGAAAGCTGCGCGGAAAACCTTGTACGCAAGCGAAAATTGGGTTTACGACAATGACAAATAAAGACGATATTTAACGATGCCAGTTACTTTATTTTATGTACATACTTACTTGCACTTTCCTTTCCAATGGCAGCGCGACTAAAATGGTTGGGCGGTAAAAAGTGGCGCACATTGCTTAACACGGGCAGCAGCGTAAGCGATTTGTGGCCGACAAAAGCGCTGACAGTTTTAGTAAGTTGCTAAAGATTAGTCATGCCAATGGACTTACAACTAGCATATACACCGGTATCAACATAAATATGTACATATATGTATAAGCTTATATGCATGTGCGTCCATATGTATAATTTATGTAGGTACGTCTGTGACCGCCGACTGACAGACAACCGGCCCAACATGAAACCGCTGAACTAGTTTCGATAATTTGTGGTCGTTGTGTGACGTGAGTGTTAATTTGTATCCTACATATACATAAGTGTGTATGAATGTGTCCACGTTTGCTGGCTGGCTGTTCGCTTAGATGTTGGCCATTATCATCGCTGTCGATAAACCAACAACCGTAGCGATTGGCGACAGCTTAAACGAAAAATATTGAAATGAAACATGAAAATCACGTCAAGACCAAAAAAGTTGGCCATTGAACGGGAACAAGTGGGCGCCGCAACGAAAAGCCAATCAACCTGTAGCAAGTGGGTGGGCGTATAACAAACACGATTACCTCTATGGAATATGTACATTGGTATGTGCATATGTGTCTATACATATCGTACCTAAATATACCCTAAATCAAAAACAGTCACAACTCAAAAAATACCAAATGTTCAGGAGA
>JAPVRG010209977.1:8354-20680 GCA_029783565.1 Rhagoletis cerasi | reverse complement strand
AATGGACTTGAGCGACCTCTAAATTTAATTTTTTTTTAAATCAAGTTATGTACTTTCATTTTTTAGCAAAAGGAACACAAATTTGCGTGAGCACTGAATAATATTGAAAAAAAGGATTTCCTGGACCAGTCTAATGTACATACATATAAGATAAGAACTTTTTTATTAAATCCACAAAAGTCCTGCCTTTTTGGTTCGATCTAAAGAAGAAATGTAGTCACCTAAAGCTCTACCCAGAATTGCAGCGGACGACGGTAAAGCGGTCGACGGTTAACCGCTGTCAAATTAAAACTCACAAAGGCATATGGAATGGCACACAATTGCGACGACAGCGTTTTTACCGCCGCCGTTTTTCGGTTGATTTAAATTTATTTCTATTTTACCGTCCAAATTTGGTATACACATTGTTCTTGGCATCCTTAAGCACCATTTTGAAAATTTTTGAAATCGGACAGAAAGGAGGTTACCTATTCGTTAATATATTTTTGGTCATTTTATTTTCTTAATTTCCCATGGTTCATTCGTTTTTAAAATGATCCACTTTAAGTCCAATGCTTTGAGTAACTTACTGCATATAGTAAAATCGAGAATGAAATCACAAACAAAATACTTTTAAAATTTCGCGGAAAAATGAGAAAGAATACTTTTCTTCTAAACGTTTTCGCTTCTTCTCCAAATAAAATAGTCCGCGGCTCTTTCAGGCCGAAAAGTGAACTTAAGGTCTTGTTCACTATATTATCGGAAATATTAAGCTCAAATAAGTAATTTATATTTAGAGTGGTGCCTCTGGAATTATTTAGGAGATACCAGACTAGTGGTTGTACTTCCATTATTAGAAACTATTCCGATACAAAATCAGTTTTTAATTGCGTATCTTTCGTTTTTGAAAACTTGCAAGGCATACTCGTAAGTAAAGAGGTACTCTCATCCATTATACCGGCATATAAAAGAAAAGAAGTTGTCTGTACTTTTGATGAGATTTTGGTTAGCTTTGGCCTAACGTTCCCAAATTTTAAAGTAATTTACAAAAAATCAATTTTCACGTTCATCGAAATTGTTTGCAAATTACTCAAAAATTTGAGGGTGTTCGGCCGAAACCGACTGCGGATTTGATTAGGTGCGTCAAAATACTCAAAGGTATGTAAGGGTCTCGTCAGAAGTACAGGCAATTTTTTTCTGCTGGTGTTGTAACCGCATACAAATTCCCCACAGAGTTTTTGGGGAATGATGCTGGAATGACAGTCCTTGGCCAGATATTATTATGGGCCATTGCGAAATCAAACAATAAAACTAGAGAACGACCGAACTTCGGCTTCGGCTTTCGCTTCGGCCATGTTCGGCCACAAAAGTTCGGTTCGGTTTCGGTTCGGCTTCGGCAGAAAAAAAGCCGAACTTAAACCGAACATTAAGTATTAAATTATTACTATATATACACGTGCCATAACAAGTTTTTTATGTTTTTTTACAAAAATACTTATATAAGTTTATGTTATTTGCTAAAATTTATGTGATTGAAACTTAAGTATGTACCTTTTTTGCTTTTTTATCAATAAGAATACTACATTTTGCAAATGTCATTTCTTGTTTATTACTTGGGCCCTTGAAAATGTTCGGTTCGGCTCCGGTTCGGCCTTAAAAATCGAGGTTCGGTCGTTCTCTAAATAAAACCAATTTTTATGTCCCATTCTACTCTTAGTTTAAATCACACAGGGAAGTAACCGATTACTTTTGCTTTCTGAACAGAGACACAACTCAAACAAAATTGATGTCGATATTTTTGCATAAATCACTGCATATATTTTTCTTCATGATTATATTCTCTAACTAAAAGACTACAGTTATACCTGTTTTTGTATTAATTGCGTTGAATTTGTACGATGTACAAGCAGTTTTAATTCCGGATCTGAATTTCGAGTTGTGCCTCTTTTGAAGAGGGTGCTTAGAACCTAGATATGTATGTATGTATCAGGGCCGGTTTTTCAATGGCTGGTTATCACTAATCGGAGGTACAACTTGCGATTAAGCACATATACTATACGATACATATAGCGATATACTAATCACTGCTGTATTTTCTGCTACATACATATTTACAAAGTAAACACAAATAAATATTTATTTTGGCATTTATTTTTTCCGTGTATTTTTCTATTTAACCAATAGTATTTTATTATAAAATGTGTATAATATACAAACATTTGTCGTTTTTTATCTATTCTTTTAAATAAATTAATACAGCCCGAAAAGTAACTAAGTCATTAACTAAAACTATATAAATGTGAAGTTCAATGAGAATATAAAGAGTACAACAATAATAATATGTAATAATAGATGTGCAGCGCTAACACTAAAATAAAAAGCTTTTTTAGTATACATATTTTCATTGTAAACATTCGTATAGGAAATTGACTTTGGATCAAAGTACAAAATTATTACTAATCAATTAAATTTAAAGACGCTGTTGCTACTCTTTCCAGTTCCAGTATAAAAGTAAAAAACGCACTACGTATTTTTGCTACTATCCGCCAACCAACCAGCTACAAGCTTCTTCAAGGCACAGTATTAGTTGCAATCGCAATCGGCCACGTTGTCGGTCCTCTCAGAACGATATCCTCCAGCGCTTCCTTAATTTTAATAAAGCGACGCTTAAATTCTAAACCACAGCCTTTCGAGAGACGGAAATCCACTAAAATCTTGCCATCCATCTCAATGATGTACGCCTTGAATACGAGACGCAGTTTCCGCCGATCAATTGTCGATATGGTAACTACACCACCATCGCCCACTTTGCAGGCAAAACCCAAGCGTTCGATTGCCGACACCAGCCGCTTGATGGTAGCATCCCAGCGCGTGGTAACGAAGAAGCGTGTCATGCGGCGCACCAAACGATGAAAGACATTCTGCGAGGCCGATTGTGTTTGATTCATTTGGGTGCACACCAACAGATCGTCCAGCAGGGCAGGTTGTGAGAAACAGAAATTGAAGCGTGCTTCTTGTGCTGCGTTGTTATTGTTGTTGGCGCCGCCAGGTGCACTGCACACATCCGTCGGATCTATGGGTATTGTGGGCATGGGTTGTGAGCAGTAATTGCGCGATATTGTATCATCGACAAAATGATTCGTGAGTCGATGATTGCTTGAATGTTGGCGCGGCCGTTTGGCTTTCGGCGAGCGTATATCGAGCGCGGTAGCCGAATCGACGAGATCGTGCGAGTGTTCTGGTGAAAGAGAAGATGTGTGAAGGAAAATTAGTTGTGTGGGAGCAGAAGATCTATAAATTATTTGATAAGAAATTATTACTAAATAAAAAAAGCATTCTTACGTTACACAAAACACAGAAAACTTAAGAACTTAATTGAATGCATTTGAACTGAAAACGCAAAAATCATTTGGTTTTTGGTAATAAAGCTCTATGGATTTCTTGTTTGTCCACCATACAGCTAAAATCACCAAAGAACAAATAATATGCAAACGAAAATAAAATGCAAATATAAAAAAACGCAACGCAAAACATATTAATATTTTTTAATGAAAAAATATCGATTAAAATTTTCCACTTCCACAAATCGTTTAAAAAATAATAAAACAAATTTAAAACTTAAATATACTATATTCACTTGTTATAGATATTTGTTTTATTTTACGTTTATTTTTCTTTTTTTAATTTAGGTTTATTTTTCGTTTTAATTTTTATTTATTTTTCTTGCTTTACTTTTTATTCAATTTTGATTGATTTTTCTTGTTTTACTTTTTAATTGTTTGGCGCTTAATTGTTAATTTTTTATTTTTTTGTTGTTTTCGTCACTGAATTTAAACTTGAACAATTTTTTAATCGCTCCGAATTTTCCCCATAATTTTTTTAATTTGATTTATTCAGTTTTTCATTTTTTCACAAAATCGTCTTAATTTACTTGTTTTGTTCCATTTTATAATGTTTTTTGTTTCTTCATTGTAATATTTTTTAGTTTCAATTTAATTTTTATTTTATTTTAATTTTTTGTCATTATATTCTTAATCTTAATTTTAATTTACAATTTTTTTATTTCTAATTTTTTTCTCAATTTCTCAGATATTTACATTAAAAATGATTTTTTCAATACTTTTTTTTCGATATTTTAAATTTTGAACAATCTTTCGAGATTGCAATGTTTTACTCTTTCGAAATTTCGATTTTTTACTCTTTCCTCAATCAACTCTCGTTTACTATCCTCTACGAGTTTCAACGAAGTTGAAGCAGTCTCTTCAATGCTTTGGTAATCTAGCTTTATGAAGTAGTCAAATCTATCATACAGCTAAAGCGCCAAAGCGATGAAAAGCTGCCAGTTGGCGACCGACGCAAGCAAGCTTTTTTCATGGTAAAAGCTAGGAAAGTGTGTGTCGCCTAAAATTATGCGCGATGTAAAGCTTTCAACTAACAGCACACAGTAAAGCAAATGTAGCATTAGTAAGGCGAAAAAAAACTGGGCGAAATATAAACTTATTTTGGCGCGAAAAAATTTATTAAATAAAAGCAACGATAAAGCTTCATCCGCTTGACTTAAAATGTATTTAAATTCACTCAACAATTTCACTGCAAACACTATAAAACAATTCCAAACTCCACCGTCATCTATAGCAGTAATTTGAGAAACTTTTGTTTAGGCACAAAGTAACCCTCAACGCTACATACTTGAGAGTCACTAAGTACCTGGACAAATGTTTCTTTGTCGCAATGTAGGAGTGGGTGCAATATGTGGTGACTGCTTGGAGCTTTATTTAAGCTTGCACTTGCGAAGCTTTGATGGATTTAAGCACACTGCACTGATTTTTCTTATTTACAAATTTTTTTATTTACGTGCAATAATAAATAAATTATGCCACATTAATTCGTACTTACCATTTTCATTGAATTGCATGTTACACCATTTATGGTCGACAATTTTGTCTAGTGTCAGTCGGTATGTGGGATTTGTAGCTAATACTTTGCGTAGCAACGATATCGCCAGCGTGTCTAATTTACTCCATGGTGTTTGTGTTGACCAGCGTTCATTTTCAGTCCAATTTTTAAATTCTTGGCAATTAGTAGAAGGTTGATCCCAGGCCAGTTCTGTAGTTGAAAATCGAAAGATGGGCAGATTTGTGAAAATATTTATGGGAGTGATATTTATATAGCAAACTATTTTATATTATATATTTAGAGTTCCGATGAGTGTATTCAATTTTGAGAGAAATCATTAGTAGATCAATCGCTCTTTAAAACGTCGGTATATATGTATGTACATATCCTTTTTAAAAATTGCATATTTTTTGGCGCATTATTCCCTTTCAAAAGTATAGAAATTTATTGACGGGAAAATATGTATGGACATACATACATTTAATGTGGAAAAAATATAATAAAAATAAAAATGACTCGAATTTAATTTTTTCAATTTTTAATTTGTGTATTTTTTTTTAATTTTGTATTTTTCTTATTTTAATTTATTTAGTTTTAATTTTTTTTACTTACTTTTTTATTTTACTTAATTTTCTTGTTTTTGTTTAATTCTATTTGTATTTAATTTTTTTATTTTGTTTTTTAATTTTATTTTTTAATTTTATTTGATTTAATTTTATAAATTTTTTATCTATTTTTAAGTTTTTTTGTTTTTCATTTTTTTTTTTATTTTTTCTAATTTTTACTTTTATCATATTCTATTTTTATTTTAAATATGTATTATTTTTTAATTTTTTTTTAATTTTTTCTTTTTAATTTTTTTATTTTAAGTTTTTTAATTCTTTAATACTTTTTTCCAATTGACTAATTTTTCACTTTTTCAATTCAATAATTTTTAATTACTTTTTTTTAATTTAATAATTTTTAGTTATTTTTTTTTATTTAATAATTTTTCAATTTATAGTGCACGCTCGATAATGTGAACTAATTAAAACCACACGGGTTCACATTTTCGAATTTGTTCACTTTTGCGAATGTCAAACTTAAGGCAAAAAATATCCCCAATTATTATTATTATTAGCGACATTATATTTTTTCCTTTTTTCAGACAATCTAAGATGTCTGCTTATTCCTTTAATCGCAAAAACTTTTTGGAGCTCATAGCAAAAAGCAAACTGTCCCGCGCCCGAACTAAGTGCGAATGAATAAATTCTTATGACTTGCACGCGCGTGAACTTGTAATTTACAAGCGAAATACGCATATTTCGCAATAATAGGGATTCCCCGAACTCAGAAATTCGAAAATCGCTTGTTTTTATGTAGTGTCAATATGTAAGTACCTATTCATATAAATATGTTACATATTGTTCATCTTTTAGAGCTTTCACTTCTGGTTCACTCTTTAGAGTAGTTATAGCAAAAGAAAAAGTGTTCATATTTTGCGGTGTTCACATTGCCGCGCGTGCACTGTATTTATTTTTAGTTTTTCATTTAATGTTTAGCTTTTGGCCGGGCTTCAAGTAAAATAGCTCTTTAGAACACAGGCGATTTTGATCGCTCGAGAGTTAAATCATACCCTCGGAACTCTAGTTTTTTACACATATTTACAAAAATCAGTTTAACCTCATTTTCTGATCGAAGTTTTATTAATTTTTTAATATTTACAATTTCTTAATTTTTTAATATTTACAATTTCTTAATTCTACATGAACTATCGCCATTTCTTCAAAGCAAACAAGTGTTGCAAGTCAAATGTAGCTGTGGCAAAATTTGCATAAAAAATATTTTCACATTTTGCAAACAAAAAATCCAAAACATTGGCGTAAGATGAGTAAACGCAATTAAATTAGCTTTAACGAAGCACTTGACGTTAAAAATATGCAAAAAAAAGTTAAAAAACAAACGAGCTAACACGATATAACGGTAACGGCAATAAAAAGATAAATAAAAACTGTTAAAGTATGTTTAAAAACGAGCATTCAAGCGATATAGAACGAACGATAAACGAACAAATTAACTGAGAAAAAATAACGAAAACCAAACGAAACAAAACGAAACAAAACGAAAAAAATGTGCAGCAAGCAATTTAAGCTGGAGCTTTGGTATAAAAGCTTTAGATGATAGCAAATTTAAGAATCTACAGCTAGAATACCAAAGACACAGCAAAAATGATTCGATTGATTGATTAGCTGGGCTGGTCGATTGGTTGGTTGGTTGGTCGGTCGATTGATTGCCTGATTGATTGATGATGAGTTTAATGGTGCAACTAAATTTAAACATAAGCTTAGACTTAAAACGAAATTCTTATCGAAACAATAAGGTACATATGTAGATACATTTGTATTTCCTTCACACGACACGAACAAAACACATAACGAAAATTTAATTCGACAAGCGCGACCGAAAAGAAACAAAAACTCGAGGGCAATGTGCGAGAAGTACGCTTATGGCGATAATCAAGGCGGCGAGCCAGAGAAACCCCAAAAAACAGCAAAAAACAAGTGCAATGGCGAGGAAATCGAGGCAAATAATAAGAGTGTGTTCCGAGTTGATTGATGAGGATGCGCGGATGTGTCGGCTAACGAGTTGGACGGATATTGATACTAAAACGCGAGAGCGTGTGCAAGGGTGAATTGATGTGAAACAAGTTGGGCGTGTCACCCAGCGATGCGTGCACTATGTATGTATATGCATATAAAGAACAAAAACAAAAAAACTATATGTGATTGTATAAATTTCACATTTTTCCGAAAGGATATTTGTTCGGAGTTGAATGCTGCGCGTCTCGTTGTCAGCCTGTTGCGGCAGGGCGAGCATTGATAGCAAACGAAATAAGCGATAAATGCAAAACGATTGAGCGAATATACATACATATGTATGTACGCGTATGAAATTTATATGCTCATACGTGATCTAAATATTTTTTTATGTAGAAACACACTGTACATATGAAAATGCTCTAAAAACATGCATTCAATCAAAATAAGTAGCATCTGTTTGTTTATTTGTGTTACGAATAAATATGCGTTAGGAATGTTGTGCGATATTTTTAATACCAAGAAATTGCTAAATCAAAACAGAATTTTGCACTATGCGAATTTTCAACTGTAACAGCTGTAGTTGAGCGATTTATTTTTTTACTTACCACCAGCCAGCATAGTGACCAGTATAATTCCGCAGGACCAGATATCGGCGGGTTGTGCATGGTAGGGTTTGACGAGCACTTCAGGCGCCACATATGGCAGTGTGCCACAACGAGTGTCCAATAAACGTTCTTTGCCCTTATATCTGTTTTGATAAAATTAAAATAAAGAAGTATCGAGATGAGTAATTGATTTTAGTAAATTTGCAGGATTTAATAAGATTAAACGTTGATTGAGGAGAACTACACAAAATAATAAATACATGAACTGTGAAACGAATTTTAATACTCTGTAGATAAATTGCGAACAGAAATTCCAGATGCATACTTTTATTGAAATTTTAGTTCATCAATTTCATCTTTTTACTATGAAATTCTAATTTTCATTTGATTCTTTACAAAACGCCTTGCATATGGATGCTTTACTTGCAAAATCGAAAAAAATTTTATAAATGCAGTATTTTGGAAAAAACAGCTGTATCCATTTTTGGAATCCAAAAAGAAGTATAATACTGCCAAAAAAAGTATAGATACGAGCGTCAGGTATAGTCATAATATATTATATTTATAATATATAATATTTATAATAACATTCTTTATTTGAATTTATAATATAAAAGGAATTTTAAAAAATTATGTTTATTTTATCACATCAACATTTTGTTAATGGAGTTAATCGATTTGGCAATTGAGGCATCCATATATGACAGATTTCAAATTTTTGCATGTGCATGGTAATTACTAGGGCAACCAAATATTGCTATAAAAATTAATTTTTGGCGCCTAAAAATTGCTCTTAAACTTAGTGAATTGGCACTATAAATCAGCTTTAAAAATTTTTATTTTTTATTTATATGTTATTCTTACAACATAAAAACTAAAAAAAAAATATAGAATTACGAAAGGTACATAAATTCTTTAGTATAAGTTTCAAAACAGAAGAATAATTCAATTATTCATTAAAAAAATACTTCATATTGTTGTTGCAGTATACAACAAACATTTCTGCTAAATTTTCGAACAGAAATCCGTGTCTATTGTTACGGTAAATATTTTTGTACATCGAAAATGTTCTTTTCACGGACGTTACAGGCGCATATTTGAAAGCCAACATTTCGGAAATTGTGTATGTGGAATTGTGACATGATGTAGGTTTTCCTGCAATTCGGTCAGCAATGTTCTTTATCTCAATATAGCCTTTGTTTTTCAATAACAACGAGCAGAGCTTTTCTTCTACTTCCACACATTCAACTCTGTCAATTGTTTTTTTGACAACCACCTGCAATTACTCTGTGAGCGGAAGACCGACAGTCTCCAGCTTTTTTATGGAATCCACCAGAAAACCGAAGAATCGATAGAGCAACAATATTAAGGAATATTTTTTCTGATTTTTTTATTTTTCAATTATTACTGAAATTTGGCAATTTTTGGCTCTAACAAATGTAGGTCAAAATTTTGAATTTTTTACAAAAAATATCCCATATTAAGGATTGTGTGATAGCTGTTATAATAAGAAACTTGTTAGTGCTACTTTTTGGTTGCCCTAGTAATTACTTTCAGAACTCTAAGTACGTATTTTTGGTACGAGCGTATATCTAGCGAGCATATTTAAGGATAATGTGAAAGAAATCGCATCTACACGCGGGTTCCCCCTTTCGAAATCGTAAAATTTTTTCGATTAGATTTGCAAATTTCGTACTCCTGAACAATGAAATACAAATTTTTTAGATCAGTTGCAGTCGAAAAATATAATTCAAGGTCGTCTTTTGCATTGAAAACGACACATTTTTACAATTGGTTGCTTAAGGCGAAGTTACACGATTGGCGCATTTGTATAGATTTCTATATATTGACAGTTATATACTGGTGCTTGGAACTTTTTTTATTGAGTTGAACTCATGCAATTTCTAGATAACACCACCCTGACTGCCAAAATGTACAAATCTGTACAAATGCACCAATCGTATGACACGGCCTTTATTTAGTTATATTCTGCTTCATACTTTTTTGTGTGAATTCCCTTGCTCTCGTTTTTTACTTTTATTTGTTATATAATTTTAATTTTTTAAATTTAATTTAATTTTTTTTATAATTTTCTGTGTTATTTTTTTTTGTTTATTTGTTTTATTCATTATTTATATTATTTATTTCTATTTGTTTTATTTATTTTTAATTTTTGTTTATTTATAATTTTTATTTATTCAGTTATTTTCATTTATTTATTTGCATATTTATTTATTATTTGCCTTATTTATTATTTTAATTTTTATTTACAGCCTTATTATGTATCACGAAATATAGAAAACACGAACGATTCGTCTGCAGAAGAACGGCGGCATCATTCTAGCCGGTTTAAACGTAGACATAATAAGGCCGTTAATTCATTTTTTCTGTTATTTGTTTTTCTGCTATGAATGTTTGTATGTTTTTTAATTTTTTCAAAATGCGTTTTAGTTTTCCTAAATTTTTAAGACCCTTTTTAGTTTCCTTAAAATTTTAAAACTTTAAATTTTTTAAATTTAATTTTTTTGATATTCAACATTTTTTAATTTTTTAAACTTTTGTCTACATTTTCTTACTGTTTTTTAATTTTTTTAAATTTTTTTAACTCGTTATTTTAATTTTTAAATCATTGCTTATTTTTAAATTTTTGTTATATTATTTTTTAAATTTTTTTATTATATTATTTTTTATATTTCAAATATATTTTTTATTTTTAGCATTGTATGCTATTTTATACTTTTTTATATCTTTCTTATGCTAGGGTTTTCCAATTCATTAAATTTTTTTTTCAACTGTATGTAGTTTTCATTGTATGTAGTATGTAGCTAGTAAAATAAATTGATAAGTAAATTAAATTGTTGTACCTAATACCTAAACATGGTCGCCATGCCGAAATCCGATATCTTGATATTATCATGCTCATCTAATAGTAGATTTTCCGGTTTCAAATCACGATGCGCAATGCCATGCTGATGCAAATATTGTACGCCGGAGAGTAATTGCAGGAAATACCTTTGCGCTTCGTGTTGCGGCATGCCAACATCGGGTTCTGAAATAGAAATGAAAAGGAAATTGAGGTTTTTGAATTTCGGAATACTAATTATTCAAATACTTAAAAAAATTACATCTATAAATATTTTGCAAAAATATCCTACGGAGAGAAATAAGTTTGGCAGCAATGAGTTTCTTCTTACGAATACTGTTATGGACCTGAGGGTGTTAAGAAAAAAGATACTAGTCTACCAAAGTGTGAGAATTTTAATCGTAACTAATGATAAAAATTTACACAAAGAGATGTGGAGTCTGTCATTGCTGTCATTTGATTGCTTTTATTTTATTAAAAATTGGTTTAATAAAAAACTTTTTTGTATGTGCGCGTATAACTCATTTTATTCAGAAACAAAATTCTATACTGAAAATATACATACATACATATATTTTTTCCAAACAAAATTGAATAGGAGCTTTAGTGGCCTTGAAACATGGTTAAATTTTTTACACGAGAAAAGGTCGTTCAAAAAAGGACATCCATGGTTTCAAAAACGACATTCATAAAAAAACAACAAACAGAGGGAAAAGCTGCCACGGATCTGGGAGGTTTCTCTTCAACTTTATAAACACTTGTTACTGATCGCACAGCTCGTAAGCGACGTAAATGCGTAGTATGCGTTAATTATGTGCAAATTTGAAGGTACTGATTTCAGGATAATTCCTAGCCTCCTTTAAAAAATATAACGGCTGAAATCTTCAGTGGAGTTTGGTACACAAGTTTACGGGTTAATCCTAAATGATAGCCGGGCGGAAGAAACCCCTCTTTCACCAATCACAATGATATCCAGCTATTATGGGTACCGGGCAAAAAGAGAATAGAGGGAAACAAGACAACGACAGCGACGAGGTCACACCCGACACTCGGATCTACGTAACCGGAACAAACCGGATTTATATCTGGCCAAGGACTGCCACTCTATCTGACACGGAACTTCATATTCTTTGTTCGAGAAAAACTCTCATACTACTGCGCCGATTTTAATCATCTACGTTTTGAAATAACATTTTTGAGCTAGAGAAGAACATAGGAATATTCCTATATCCGCTTTATTTCGGTTGGTATCTATGGAAAATATGTGTGCATACTTTTCCCGCCAAGATACATATATCAAGCATACTGTGTTACTGATGGGGACTAAATTAGCTATCTAAGTATTGGAAGAGGCTTTGAGGCTGAAATTTTAAGCGGAAATCTAAGGCATTGAGTTCATTTCTA
>JAPVRG010209954.1:0-11164 GCA_029783565.1 Rhagoletis cerasi | reverse complement strand
GTTTTTGCATTTTTTCGAAAATACCGTTATATGGGAGGTGGGCGTGGTTATTGTCCGATTTCGCCCATTTTCAATACCAACCTACCTTGGGTAAAGGGCAATCTACATACCAAATTTCATTAAGATATCTCAACTTTTGCTCGAGTTATCGTGTACACGGACGGACGGACGGACGGACGGACGGACGGACAGACAGACATGGCTTAATCGATTTCTCTATTCATTCTGAGCATTTTGGTATATATATGTCTATATCGTTCTCGATTCCTTTAGGCTGTTACAAACAACCGTTATGTGAACAAACTTAATATACCCTTGTGCACAAGTGCGCTCGGGTATAAAAAAACAGATGAACTCAGCTGTAGGCATCAGCGTATAGAGGTTTTACTTAGGAGGCTGTACGATGCTATAATGTTTGAAAAGAAAATTAAATGGGAGTACCATAATTTTGTTAATTTTTTCTTTTTAATATTAAACAAATTATATTAAAATAGATTTTTATGTAGTAACTATATATTTCATGGCAAAATTTTATTTATTATTTATTTTTCAAATAGAAAATTTAAGATTAATAGTTGTATTTGCTTTTGATACTCTTTGATACTCTTTGATGCTTTTTTTGCTTGGCAATTGATACATTTTTCTTCAAGCTCGAGGCAACACTGGTTCTGAGCTAAGTTTGAAGTTCCAAGCCCCTAGCTCATCGGGCACTTGATTAAGAATTGGTTGAAAGATTTGATGACAGATAGGTGAAACTTAATAAAAGCTTAAAAAAAAAACAATTCAATGCATTTTATTTTAATTTTTTTCAATTGTTTACACACAAATTGCTCAAGGACTATTTTCTAAAATCCAATCCATCAAAGTGGCAACATTGCTGTAGACACCATAGAAATTGGCTTCCGCGCAGCCATGACCGCTCGAAACGATACCAACAACTTCACCATTTGCCACCAAAGCACCACCAGAATCGCCATTGCAGGCATCTTTGCCACCGGTCGGTACACCAGCACAAAGCATAGTGTCCGTGATAGGCATGTTGACAACCGAGTATTGTTTTTGACACACCTCGTTTGAAATGATCTGCACCGTAACACTCTTTAAAATATCTGTCCGAACTTCAATTTGATCTGTTGTACCCCAACCGGCGACAACGGCATTAGTACCAGGTGCAGGAGTCCTTTTAGCTAGCGGTATAATCTGTGCTTTTGGGCCGAGTGGTATCGCTGATGCAAGAAAAACCAAACCGACATCATAACCAGTTGAATCGTTGTGGTATTTTGCATTATATATCACCTTCGTGACGCTTATCAAATTCTCGGTGCCGCCAATGCGCGTTACGCCATACTGTACGCTGTAGTCTTTTGCGGTCAAAGTAGTGCTGTTAACACAATGTGCCGCAGTCAGCACCAACTTTTCGCCAATTATGCAACCACCACAGTAATGCTCGTCATAGTGTCGCACCGATACGTGGTATGGGTAGTCACTGATATCAGCGTTCTGTCCACCAATAATAAGGCTACTCAATAGAGGATCTTGCGGTGTAGTGGCTCCAGCACTGTTGCCAAAGAAGACGGCGAATGTAGCGAACAATACTAGTGACGAACGGTACATTGTTTCTTGAACTGATGTGGTGAAAGACAACAATGGCGCTTTTATAGGCGAAATTCGAGGGGAGATTTATACTCGTGTAGGCTGTTCGGTTAGAATCGACTATTTTTCAATTGTAAATGTTGGCAATCCCCAAATGAGCCAGAATTCGTGAAGCCGATCACTAAAAATTTATGGTTTTTGTTATTATTATTATGGCATACTAATTTTTATTTCAACCGTGTAATTGAGGTTTATACCACGATTTGTTTTTTTTAGAAAAATGGAAAAAGCAACAAATTCTAAGTGGTACAAGTTATGGCTGCTATTTCGCGTCGTCGACGTGCAAAGCCAGCAGCGCTAACCACTGAGCTGTTCAATTGATACGCCACAACAATAAGTTAAGAATTATAAGTTAGGGCGAAATCGAGCTTTATATACCCGGCGCACGTATTCAATATTGTTTTTCACCTTTCTATAAGCTATCTTCGCATAGTAAGCAAGGGTGTTTTTTTCTGATTTCAAACTGTTTCGATGTTCTTGAAATGAAATAATTGGATTGTTAGAAATCGATAAAGCGATTACAGATGTATAGTTTTGTAGTCATAAGGGGGTGGTACCACGCTCATTTTCCAAACATATATAACCTTAATCTGCTCCTTGCGTAGTTTTCTACGCAAGAGCAATATATTTTTAAAATTTTCTTGAAAACAGGTAAATGCTTTTATTTAAGGCTTCTTTAGTTTAAATTTTTAGTTTTCTAAAGCAAAAGAGGACTTATTACTGAACGGAAACCCTCTTTTGAGAGATTTTATAAAAAAACTTACACGCAAAAGCAACTCCCATATACTATGATAGCTCTTTGGAGCCATTAACACCTGAAACTACAAAACGATCGAAAATTCTTCCACCGCAGCTAAAAGTCAGAGCAAGATGCAACATATGTTATAAAAATTATGCTCCGACCAAAAAAAAATATGAGCAAAACGATTTGCTGCTTCTGTAGAAAAGGAGCTTGTAAAAAACAACATAAAATAAATGTGTGTGAAAGTTGCAATTTTTCAACATATGGCCAAATCTCCGGAACCGTGTCATTCAACATTAAAAAAAATTAAATTTTTAAATTAAACGCACAAAAATAAATTATACATCAAATTGTTCGAAATCAATTAAGGAAACAATAATTTCTTGCGTGATTCATTTTCTTTGAATGCTGAAAGAGTTATAAGTAAATAACGGTAAAAATAATTGAGGAAACTTTCCTATGTGGCCGACGGTAAAAAGGGCCGTAGGCTGAGGGGAAGTAGACGTGGCACCTTCCAATCTTTATTTTAGAAAGGCCATGAACTGCCATTTACAAAAATTCAACTCCCGACCTCCTAGGCCCCTTATGGTTCCATTGGGAGCCCTTAAAAAAATGGCCAAAAATCACAATTTTTACTTCAATTTTGAGGGTAATTTTAGGTAATTTTTTTATCCACCGATAATTATTAGTCATATATTGTCCGGCATTTATTAGTCATATATTGTTCTGCTTTATTGGAATAAATATTTAGCATTTTCAAATTATTATACTAAGAACATTATCTACCGATCACGCTTGATTCCAACCTGTTATGTTTAAGTCTGTCAGTGTGCTATCAAAAAAAAGGGGAAATTTGAAGCCATTCTAGCAAAGACATATCCAGACTATATTTTTTATATTTTTTATATTTTTGAACGCACGCAGCTGAAAAGGTCTTATTGTATTCTCTAATATGTAGTTAATGTGTATATAAAGAAATAAGAATAATTTAGTAAACGCTGAAATTGCAAAATGGAAAAGAACTTAAAATATTGCCTTTTTGATAATAACGAGTGACAGATTTCAAATTGTTACAGTTTATTTCCAGTAAGGAGCACATCTTTTTCTTAACACCTCATACATTTTCCAATATTTCAGTTTTCTATAAAAAGCAAAATTACATTAATAAAATTAATTTAAAGGTGAGTGACACAAAAAGACACGGCTCCGGAGATTTGACCATGTGTATTGCTTTTTTGCGCCAAAGGCAATAACTGCACGGAGTTTGGTAAAAATTTATAAATCGGTTACCATTTTCTGTTAAAATTTTTGAGTGAATTAGCTTAAATAGTTACTGAATTACAGCAGTTTTCGTATTTCTGTAAATTACCGTTATACGGGAGGGGGCCTTGTGTTAGTGAGACTCTAAGAAATGTTCGTACCGAGTTCGGTGGGGGTTGGTAAAGCGGCCACTGAGATACAGCATTTCGCTACCTTTTCGATGAAGTGCCTCACAAATCGTATTTTTACGAAAAATTATTTTAAGCTGCATTTTGCTTAGCTCTTTGACAGTTTTATTCATTTTGTTTTGAAAAATTCTCGCTTAACAGTACTACTGCGGTAAAAACATCGCATTTAAAGCAAGTAAATAAGTATAAGTTCGGGCGAAACCGAACTTTACGTATACATATACCCGGCGCACTTATTAATTATCTTTTTTCACCTTTCTGCTAAGCCGGGGTGTTTTGCCCGATTTGAAGTATTTTCGATAATATTCTAAATAATTGAACTATGTTTGGTAGATTTTGATAAGTCGTCATAAGTGGGCGGTGCCACGCTCATTTAAAAAAAAAATTATAATTGTCTTCTTTTATGCCGAAATATCGTATTATTTGAGCTTTTCTAAAATACCGTTATATGGAAGGTGAGCGTGGTTATAGCATGATTTAAATAATTCTCGACAGATTTCTTAGTTAGACTCTAAGCAATGTTGGTACTGAGTTTGGTGGGGATTGGTGAAGGGGCTACTGAGATACAGCATTTGATCATAAGTGGGCGAGGCCAAACCAATTTTCCAAAAATTTCATAATTTCCTTATTTTTTGCCAAAACTTTACTTCACATAGTAATTTTCAACAATTTGCATCCAGTATTTACGGAAATATCGCAGTTTTTGAATTTTCCCAAAATACCGTTATATGGGAGGTGGGCAACGCCCATTTTTCAAAAATTTATAATCCTCTTATTACACTCAAAATCGATTTTGTAATAATCCCTTAGCAATAAATAAGATTATTATAGATCTTTGGAAAATGGGCATGGCAACGCCCACTTATGACTTCATATATGTATCTTGGTAACCGACTTATCAATTTCTACCTAACATGGTTCAATTATATCATTAAGTCTAACTGAGAATATTATCGAAACTACTTAAAATTGGCCAAAAACACCTCTGCTTATCAGAAAGGTGAAACAACTATAATTAATACGTGCGCCGGGTATATAAATTTCGGTTTTGCCCGAACTTATACTTCTTTACTTGTTTAATGTTATTAGGACAAAATTCTTCCTTAATATATAATTTTTTCAAAAATAAATATTTGGAAATTTCGAATGATATTTAAGGATACAATTTTTAACCCGAACAGTCATCCTTATTTTTTTGTACATTAACGTCATCCTTCGTCATTTTGACGACGACTACTTTGAAATCCAAATTAAATGGATTGTGAGCATAACTAGTGTACGTAGTTGACTTTGTTGTTTAATTTATTTTATTATTAACAATGAAAAATCAAAATTAAAAAGGAAACATATAGGTCATTCCATGTAAAAGAGGAAAACGACAAAATATGTAAAATGCCTTAATTATCCCTATTTCAGTAGTAACGTCTTTAATCTCGTTTGAAAACTAAGTGTTTTGGTTAAAATTCGTCTTTGAGTGCACAAAAGTAAAATAGAGGGACTCTCAGTGTCCCACTAGTCACATTCATTCAAATAATAGTAACAAAGGACTTATAAATTGTTTGGTATTTTTTTGAAAGGAATTTTATACATTAGTTATTTATCTATATTAAAAAATATACTTCACTGTTGTATAAGTTCCGACGACATAGTTATAATTCGCAATTGATCACATTCTGGAATCAAATGTCCCACTAGTCACAATGGAATGGCCCATATATTCTTTAAAGTTAAAATTAATATTTCGAAGAACAATAAAAACTTAGTAACAATGAAAATAACATCGTGCGTAGTCGTTTTGACGAAGGATGACGGTCTAAGGTTAAAGGACGTTTTCTATACCTATTCGTCCTTGTGCACCAACAAATTTAATCTTTTTCAATTCTAAAGAATTTTCTCTTTCGTTTGTTTCCCTTATTGTTATTCCACATTGCTGTGAATTGTTTAAATATTTTTTTTTAACTCTCCGATGAGTGACAGCGCCGGTGACGTTAGATTCGTGACAAGGTCCTTAGGGACCTACAAAGAGTTGAACGATCTTTCGACTGTACACGTGTAAGTTCTTTGGTATTTATGTTGTCTTTTGATTAAATTAACGTCCTACATATATATTTAAAGTGAAATAATATGAAGAACAAGCGAAAGTCCAATTTTATTGGTGATTGCTTTTTTAAGGCATACAAGTAACAGGAAATGCGAAAAAGTAATATGATGTAATATAATGTCATCCGGGCCCTTTCTAACAGAACGATCCAGTCCAAGCTGGTTAGAGACTGTTTTGACACGCTTCAAAGTTTGGCAGCAAAAAACACGGTAACACTGTGCTGGGTACCAGGCCATTGTGGAGTCAAAGGCAACAAGATCGCCGACGAGTTGGCACGAGAAGGATCGCTGACTCTCTTTTCGGGACCTGAACCATTCTGTGGTCTCAGCTGGTCCTCTTTGAGAGCCATAATTTCTGAGTGGGTACACTCGGAACGCAGTAAGTACTGGGAAGCGTTGGGGGCCTTAGACAGGCCAGGATCTTCGGCTACCCTTTCAACAGAAAAGACATTGTCTTGTCAAAGAGAAATGACATCAGGGTACTTTCTGGGTATCTGACCGGTCACAACCAATTGCGATGTCACCTACAGCGTATAGGTGTGATCACAGAGTCGGAATGCCGGCTCTGCCTCGAGGCTGATGAAACTTCAGAACATATTCTCTGTCACTGTCCGGCTTTAGCCAGACAAAGATTAATCTATTTTAAATCTTCGATGGTCGAACCCCTCGCTATAAGGAATTCGTCTACCAAGGCCCTTTTAGGATTCATTAGAGAAGCCGAAAGTATCTTGGCCACATTGGGTTAGGGACTCCTTGCAAGAGATACAAAAGATCTTTTAGGTCGCGGTGTCTCCTGTTCTGTTATACCCAGAAAATTAACTAACTAACTAACTAACTAATATAATGCTTTTTATTCGCATGAATTTATGCAGAAGTGCAGCTATGACATCGATGCAACGTTGCGGAATGTTCAGCACAGATCGCTTTGTTGCAGGAATAGCAACCTGGTTTTGCGCTTGCGTTTATACTGTGCGCGACATAAAGCTCCCTAGGGACCTTGTCACTAATCCCCGTACTATATATGTTGAAATCCCAATAACAAACGAACGTGATCCCGTATCGCTTTGAAAATTATTTTAACCGCTAGGGACCTTCTCACAAATCGAAGGGTTAAAAAATCCTTACGCCATAGGGAAAAACCATAACCGCAGTTTTGATTCAGATTTTTTGTGTGTAAAGTTGGAGGCACTGATTTTTTGATATTTCATTTGCTCATTGCTCTCTGTTTTGTTAAAATTTTTCGTGTGGCCAAAAGTGCTGCAGTTATGGACTTCTGCTTACACGTATTCTAGTTCGTGTGATTACGGCTTTTTTTAAAATGACAGGAGATCGTCGGCTCTTAATTTATGTCTTTCTCTAAAATTTTTACGGAAGAAGGGTTTTAATAAAAACTTATTAAAGAGGCAAAAAACTAATTTCGAAAAAATGTCTTTCTATATTGCATCAACGATATGTATCTGTGTATATGTGATTTTGACGAAGTAGCGTGTCAAAAGTGGCGTGACGAATTTGACGTGTCGCGACCTTGAAAAATCACCCTTAGCGGAGAAAGAAGTTTTACTTCAAAAATTTTCAACGTCAAGGAAGTGCATTGAATTAAAAGACATTATTTCGTACAACTTCCGCGCTGGCAGCTTTGCACGCATGCGCTTGTTATTTATTCTTTGGAAATCAATATTTTTTATAACTGACTCTGGAAATAAACCTTAAAAAGCGGTTTTTACCGAAGTAAATAATTTCGAGTAATAACGGAAATGTAGCTTTCTTTAAATTCAGTATCATTTTTATTTGCTGATTGCTGATATTAATATGCTTAATAAAAACAAGCCCCCTTTGTTAGAACCCATTTGTATAACATATTTTATGTTGGAGGCTACTTTCTAGTCAACAGTTAAGGGCCTATGAAAATCCGTTCTTTAGTTTCGGAGATTAGTGAGTTCAAACAGATAAACAGACAGACAGACAAAAATTCTAAAAATGGTCAAAATGTATTCTATTACATCCCTACAACACCTCCGATCATTCTCTTTAATAAATTTTCAATGCACGTACTCGACTTTTCTACAGTTTTATTATTTGCTTGAATAATTAATATTTTATTTTTTATTTGTTTGTACACAAATTGACAAGCTAGTCTTGTAATATCCAATCCCTTAGACTAGCAACATCACTGTAGACACCATAGAAATTGGCATCCCCGCAGCCTAAACCCCCCGCAACAGTGCCAACAAGTTGATTATCCACCACCAAAGGACCACCAGAATCGCCTTGACAGGAGTCTTTGCCACCGCCCGGTTGACCAGCACAAAACAAACGCTCGGTAATATTGATCACACCCGAATATTGTTTTTGACACTCCTCATTCGAAATAATCTGCACTGTAACGCTTTGTAAAACACCAGACGGAGGTTCATCTTGGGCTGTTCTACCCCAACCGGTGACAACGGCATTAGTACCAACCGCTGGACGCACAGTAGCTAGCGAAATAACCTGGGCGAGTGGTATATCTGATGCAAGAATAATCAAACCGGTATCGTAATCAGGTGCACCGCTTCTATAATTTTCATTAAATCTTAGTCTGGTGACGTTTATTATATTCCTGGTAGCGCCAATGCTCGTGAGGCCATATTGTATGCTGTAGTCTTTTGCGGTCAAAGCAAGGTTGTTAACGCAATGTGCCGCGGTCAGAATCACATTATCGGCAATAATGGAACCACCACAGGCATGCCGGCCCTGTATTCGCACCGACACCGTGTATGGGTAATCACTGATATCAGCGTCCTGTCCACCAGAAATAAGGCTAGTCAATGGATCCTCCTGCGGTGTAGTGGATACAGCACTGTTGCCAACGAAGACCGCGAATATAGCGAGAAATAGTATTGAAGAACGGTACATTTTTCCTAGAACTGATGCGGTGAAAGAAAACAGTGGTGCTTTTATAGGCGAAATTCGAGGGAAAATTTATACTTGTATAGACCAGTCGGATAGAATCGTAGATTTTTTAATTGTAAATGTTGGTAAAACCCTAATTATACAGAATTCGTGAAACCGATTACTAAAACTTAATGAATATTGTGATCGTGACCATGGAAAGGGATTACCTCTAAGATAACTTTGCATAAATATTAATTTTGCTAGTTATTGCACAGGTAATTTTAATAGATTTTTTTTTCGTTTCCCTATATCTCATAATCTATATATTTCACGAACTACATAGCCATAAACCACATTTGAATTAAAAAACAAAAAACTTTAATTTTTAGTGAACGGTTTCACGAATTCTGACCCAATTGTAATAAAATACTGCTTATCAAATGGATTCTGAGCAATATTTTCATTCAATTTTAAACGATATGATGCAAACATAGTAAAGAATTTTATATGAAATCTGTGTGAAAGTTTTATATTTTCGAGAAAAGTAGTGAAAATCAGTACCAATAACTTTATAAGCTTATCTAGTACTAGCGGACCCGGCGAACTTCGTCCCGTCTAAAATCAACTTTGTTATTGAAATACGATAGAGGCATGTTTATCGGCTCTGATGATGGTTTTGTGGTTGTCAGAAGGCATATTTTCCAATGCCGCACTATGTATCAGAACTAAATTTTAATGCGAATTATCTGAGTAATGATATAATAAGTAAATTATTATCCTGTAATTATGGGTACCAAAGTATAAAAATTATTCATAAAAATTTTCGAAAAAATACAATCTTTTCATGAACATCAAAAAATTTGACTTCAACCTTGATTTCTTTAGAAGCTACACATTACTTACACTACATTGTTGTACACTGTGAACTACACAGATGGAGGAGTTATATCGCAAAAACTTATATCTGAACATTCCTTATAGAACACCGATCTTGACGATTTTCTCAGTAGACCTTGCACGATTAATTAGTAAATAGCTCACGAATTTGTTCGGGTTTACCTGTCTAAATGAAGGAGTTTTAAAGTAAAACCTCATGGGAACTATAGGTTATAGTGACTATAGTTATTTGCACTGTAAACTCGCTGTTGATGATAAGTAAATATGTTGCGTAATTTTATGTTCCTAGCTGCATAAATGAAGGAGTTATGACGCAAAGTCTCATCATATCTGAACAATCAGTTATATGGGAGCTATATGTTGTAGTAGTCCGATTTTTCCTGTTCCGACAAATGATGAATACATTATAAAAAAACACCCGCTTACGAAATTTCAGTCAGATCTCTTGAAAACTGAGGGACTAGATTGCGTTCAAACAGACCGTCAGACGCTATATCGACTCATTTCGACGTCCTGATCATTTTAGTATATTTTTGTATGGGTCTATTTCTTCTTCTTCTTCTGGTACTTACAAACATCCGACCAAAGTTGTAATACCATTTCATGTTCATGTTCAAGTTATAAAAATACGGGTCTCCTTATTTTTAATATTCTTCAGTTCTGGGGGTTAGCTGGGAAAAAAGTTTTTAGACTATCCTAATAAACATATGTAAATCTGTGTGTACATATGTATATTAAAAATGTTTAAAACTTCAAGGCAGCGCTGGCAGCTTTCCACTCATGCGAATGGTACAATAATTACAGGTATTGTCTTCTTAGAGAGCGCATATTCCGATCTGCCTTATTTTAAAAACATCATTGTTGCCCACACTAAAAGGTTCAGTGCTATGGAAAGGGATATTTCCATACCCTATATACCATATATGTACGCGTATTTTCTTATAGAAACCCTCTTGCAGAGAACTCATTTAATTTGCAAAAGCCGAAAAAAAAACATTTGCTTGGTAAATAAATTCAAAATTTGTATGGCTCACTTCATTTCAAACGTTTTTTCTTTTGTTTAGAAAAATTATAAAAATTAAATTGAGCGAAAACATAAAGCAAAGCAAAATAAAAGTAAAAGAATCAACATTGAACTGCGTCAAAATGAAAATAAAGGAGCACGAATTTCGATGTGAAGCAAAACTCTCTGGGAAGACAATACCTATAATAATTGTACCATGCTCATGCGCACGTTATTTATGCTTTGGCAATCAATATTTTCTTATAACCATATATGTAATACTTCTTTATTGCCAGTCATATATGTAATACTTCTATATTGCCAGTGCCGTATGCTCACAATGTGTTTTTATTCCGAAATCAAAGAGAGACAACATATTACGATTTTTGCGTCAGTTGTAGAATACGTGTGTACTTTTAAACTACTACACGGAAAAAAGTGTCAAAT
>JAPVRG010209908.1:0-13757 GCA_029783565.1 Rhagoletis cerasi | reverse complement strand
TCAGGCATGACTACTTTTTGTTTGTGTTGGGGTAGGTGAGGCGGGTGGAAAGACCCCCCATCCGGCGAGCTAGCATGGGCTGGAACAACCATGCCTGAAACCCACCTTGCCTCCATCTACAGGCACCCCACATAACAACCTATCGGCTAAATTTTTTGTGGATCTATTTCCTTCCATGTTAATAATACCAATACATTCTAAATATGAACCATATCGAGCCATAAATACGGGTTTCTCAAAAATTGCATCACCTGCGCCACCTAGCGGATTAATTCATATTTCATATTGCATTGTCAGCGAGTTCTGAGCTAAGTTTCAAGTTTCTAGCTCATCGTTAAGTGGGCTAAAAATGTATTGCAATATTTGATTACAGACACCAGGGCAGGTGAAAGTAAATGAAAGCTTTTAAAAATTTATGAATTTCTCGCAAAATTTAAAACATTATTTCCCCTCTTAAAAGGGCAGTAACTAGATTCTTTACGCTATAACTTTGGACGCATTGCCTATTAGGTTGTCCACCTGCTTTAAGGCTATGCAGACAGCCTCGTTTTCTCTCGACGCGGTCTCGCAATCATTGGTAATCGATCAGCTTCTGTAGAAGCTATTAAGCCAACCATATTGAAATCTAGAGTTGAACGCTTTTCAATTTGGATCACTTCCTTGTTACAGCTAATGTCCAAATGCGCGTCTTCGCATTAAAAAACGTGACAAAATTCGACGTCGCATAGCTGCAGTTACAGCGGACAGCCGACTATTAATCCTGTCTAATCAAGCAACTCCTCCTCGCCTGGACATAGATGAGCAGTGGGATGGGATTCCATCTTCCAATCACATCGAAACGCAGCGGAAGAGGTTGTTGGTTATTACCAACCACGCAGAAACAACTTGTATGACGAAGTGTCACATATCAACAATCAATAGTTTTAAGACCGGGGCTAGCTACTGCAGATATGAAGATGGAAATCTGGTAACAAACGCCGAGAGATATGGAGGGGACACTGCTGAACGATTTTAAAAGGCGACATCGACGCCGCGTTTGATGAGGAAGAACCCGCATCTATGTGTAGGGGCGAAGCTCACTCAATCTCAGCTACTCGAAACAACAAAGCCCCTGGAGCAGATGGTTTACCGGCTGAGCTGTTCAAAGCGGCCGGCGAAGAACTGGTAGGGTGCATGTACCAGCTTTAAGCAAATCGACACACACTATCATTTTGTCGATTTGTAAGCCGCTCATCATGCCCGTTTTTTCATGTGGTGTAGAAACATACGATGTTGAATAAAGATGAGAAGGCTTTGATGTTGTTCGAGAGAACTATTCTACGCAAGATCTGTGGCCCTGTAGGCGTGGGCGACGGGTACCGCAGAAGATACAATCACGAACTATAACAGCGCCTTAACCCTTTCCGGAACGCAAGCCTAAACTAACTAAACAACTAAACTAAAATTAAAACTAAACTAAAACTAAACAACTAAAAAATATACACGACGAAATGAAAACGTTCTCCTTTATTTATTTTTTAAGACACCCCAAAGAAATTTTTTCGAATGTTGGAAATTTTTTCTGCTTTTGGTAATTTTATTTTATGTAATTCTTTTCCCCAAAAATATATTTTTTTCTCAAATTTAAAAAAAAAACAATTGTTTTCTTAAAATTAATTTTTCTCTAAAAAGGTTTTTTTTTTATTTATATTTTCTAAAAATTTACTTCTTTTTTCCAAAAATATTTTTTTAAGGTGTGGTAAATTTGTACAGCTTTGCTAAAAATATTTATTTCCACAATTTTATGTGAAAACAACTCTTTGGAAGCATATTTCTCTTGGTTTTCAGAGGGTTAACGATATGGTCATAGTAAAGCGCACAAAAATACTACAAACGGTTGTTGAACCAATAAAGAGAAAAATAAGATGAACACTCTGTAACCTACGGAGTTCGTTGCAAAAACTAAACGCATGTATTTACATCAAAAGCGAATTTAATTAAAAAAAATTAAATTTTCTACTTCATTAGCATTTATAATTTCTAAATTGAATTGAAGGATACAAAGAGAAAACGCATACACTTTTCATATGATTTTGCTTTCAGACAGTGCGGCAGACAGACATAAGCGGTCAAATAGACAGGGTCATCAGCGAAACTATTGCAGACAACAGACAACCAACAGTCGACAGGCAGCTCGTTTTGGCGATGCAAGCGTAATGCCGCAGTCAAAAAAAAAAACAACAATAAAAAACATTAAATAAAGAAAAACAGTACACCCGCGAAGGCAAGCAATCAAGTGACTTAGAAACTGGCGATGGGCCAAAGAAAATTCAAGAAAACAATAGAAATAAATAATTAGATATATGTATTGGGTTATAGCGATGAGTAATCAGCAGGCAAATAAAATATTGGACTTACCAAACAAACGGAAAAACAGAACAGAGTGAATAACCATTCTTATAAACAATATTTACTCAGAAAATTATAATATTTCGCAGGAGCTTCGTCGCTAGTTAGTAAAAAAACTAGGGCTGCAAACCGCTCTAAAAATCGGTGCGGTTCGGTTCAGTGGTTCGAACCACTTAGAAAAAACTTGTACCGGTACAAGAACCGGTTTATGAGTATCTCTGAACCATGGTTCGGTTCGGTTCAAGTGGTTCAATATTTTTCAGGGACCCTGACGGTAATGTTCTTTATAATAAAAATCATAATTTAATCGTTAAAATGTGATTTCTAATTTTTCGATCAAATTTAATCGTTATTTTATGATTTTTATTTTTTCGAACAAAACATTATCCTTATTTTTGATTTTTATTTTTTCGATCATAAAAGTTTTAAAGCGGTCATAAAAAAGCAGTCTCTGTTATAACGGTTAAAATGATCGAACAAATAAAAATCACAAAATAACGATTATTTTTTAATCGAAAATATACAAATCAAAAATAACGATTAAGTTTTGATCGAAAAAATAAAGATCATAAAATAACGATTATTTTTTGATCGAAAAATAAGAATCATGATATTTAACGATTATTTTCGGTCCCTGATATTTTTATACAAAGTGATACAACTATACATATTTAAAAATAAAAGGCTCTTTTATTCAAAACATCTGGTGATTTTCTTTTTTTGGATGTTACACTATGATTTTATAAAATTTAATATTTGTTAAGGTAAACAACATTGACATAAAATTTTTGCCATATACTAATGATATAAAATCAGATTTTCTTCAGTACTAAATCTCATACAAAATCGTGGAAATCGAAAAAATTGCGTGTAATCCAACGACTGCAGACTTTCTTCACTACTAAATGCTTATGCAAAATCGTTTATATTTGACTTTTGCCAAATTGCAAAGATGCCTCTATATGCCAGTATGTCACTTACCGATCCATCTGAATCATTTCTCGCAAAGCATCGATGTTTGCCGCAACAAAAGCAGTTGATGACCGAACTTGACGATATTCATCCCTGAGGCTGACGCATCCACGCTTGCATTCTGCAAACCAGTCATAAACAATGTTTTTGATGGTGATTCATTACCAAAATCTGAATTTAGCCGTTCCAAGCTTTGTTTTTTAGTTAAGCGGTACTTAAATGAGTTAAAAAATCATCGCACGAAAATTTTCACGAAAAATTTCCATTTTTTCACAAAATTAGTTTCTTTGAGATGCTGTTAAATCGAATCTGTTTGCTGGAATTTTCATCTGTCAATGTTGTTTACCTTAATAAATATTAAATTTTTGAAAATCATATTGTGGCATTAAAAAACTTCGTCTAATGGTCGTTTCCGGATACTTTAAGGGTTATCATCGCTTATCAAACCTTTGCTTTGTTAATTAAAAAAAATATATTTCAAGGAACTGTTGATATTGTGAAAGCAAAATGCACTATTATTTAAGTGGTTTGTAATAAATTATATAAAATATGTATTTTTTTCAAATGCACAATAAGGCGAAATTAAAAATAAAATTGAAGAACACCAAAAATACAAATTCAGAACTTCGAATTGACACTTAAAATCTTTGTTTAGGATTTGTTGCTATCAAAAAAAAAAGTTTAGCAGTTTTACCAAAAGGTAAAATTTTTAGACAAAGTTGTGTATTACAAAACTTGAAAAATGTCGTAATAGATTTATATTGTGAACCGAACCGAACCATTTTTTAGAGTGGTTTTCGGTGCGGTTTTGGCATTTCAAAATAAAAACGGTTCGGTTCGTGGTTCGGTTCAAAGCCCGAAAAAAGCGGCAGTTCGGTTCAAAAACCGGTTCGGTTCAAAACCGGTTTGCAGCACTGAAAAAAAAACAGATGATTTCAGAAATTGTTCCTGCTACATTTAGCGTGAGGAATCAATTAAGGGCTAAATATAGTAAAAATGCGTTTTTAGATTTACTCTCTGACGTCAATTTCTTTAAGTACTTAAAAGATATGATTTAAAAGAAACTATTTAAAAAATTCAGTGCCATTTAGAATCATAAAATGGGTATACAATAAAAAAAAAATTCTTTGGAATTCGCACCAAGGCGAATAGGCATTGAAAACGTCCTTTTAATAAATTTTTTATTCTAAACTAACAAAGTTAGGACGGAGTTCGAGGATGTGGTAGTGTACATATCAGTCCTTCATACATATATATATATATATATATATTTTTAAATAACTATTAGAAATTTTCAAGAATATTCAAGGATAAAGTTTCAAAAGCACATTTCAATACCTATTCATCTTTGTGCACCGAAAAATTTATTTTTCCTCAGTTCCACAGAATTTTCTCTTATATTTGATATAAAAATTGTTATTCTATTTAGCACGAAATTTTTACATACATAAATTTTTGAATTGATCATGTCATTGACATTTCAAAGTACTAAAAAAAACCCTGAGAAAATAGAGAGAAAAACTAAAAACGCTACCTTACTATATTTGAACAGATCTGTTAAAAAATGATTAGTATTCATAATAATTTTCAATTAAAGGGTGTTTTTTAGGTAACCGTTTGATGATAAATAACATGATTTACACCTTTTTAGAGATTAAAGTTAATTACTTTCAAAAAAATATTAGGCCTCTATTATGGTTCACAACTCAACTCAGTCTGAGACAACTCAACTCAACTATTTATGGGTATTGCCGTTCACAACTGTTTTCAGTTGAGTGTATCCAACTAGATTATTTGAAAAAGTCGGCAATTCGATACAAATTTTGATATTTTACTAATATATTATATTAATTATACTATTATAACAATTCAAAGCAAAAAAAACGGAGATCAGGTACGAATTATGAGCCCGAGAATACTGGTGCCAGACAACTGAAAGACAACTATATTTTCAGAGTTGAGTTGAGTTGAGTTGTGTTCCACAATACAAATTTACAACTTACAACTCAACTATCTTCAAAGTTATGAATCATAATAGGGGCCTTAATTAGTTAATTTCTTTTTATTACAAGATTACTATAATTTTGTTATTTTTGATTATTTTTAATTATTTTTAAATTTTTTTAATTACATCTTTAACAATATTTGGTTATTTTTAATTATTTTTGATTTTTTTCAATTACATGGTTAATATAATTTGATAATTTTCAATTATTCTTGATTTTTTAGTTACATTATTAATTTCATTATTTGATTATTTTTAATTATTTTTGGTTTCTTTAGGTCCATGATTTATTTCAACGAAAATAATACGCAAACAATATGTATGAGGATGCAGAGAATGCCTGTAAGAGCTAATTTCGTACTTGTATACTCCAATACAAGTATTTACTCGTATAGTAAATTTGGTTTTAGTTATTTAATACTAATTAAAAAAATTGTGCCTGCCAAACACAGCTTCATCCATTTGGAAAAATAATTAAAAATAATCAAATAATTGAAAATAATCAAATAATCAAATAATTAAATAATTAAAAATAATTAAATAATTAAAAATAATTAAATAATTAAAACAATCAAACAATAAGAAACAATCAAGTAATTAAAAACAATCAAATTTTTAGAAATAATCAAATAATTAAGAATAATCAAATAATTAAGAATAATCAAATAATTAAGAATAATCAAATAATTAAGAATAATCAAATAATTAAAAATAATCAAATAATTAAAAATAATCAAATAATTAAAAATAATCAAATAATTAAAAATAAACACAACTAAAAATAAACACACAACTAAAAACAATCAAATAATTAGAAAATAATCAAATAATTAGAAAATAATCAAATAATTAAAAATTATCAAATAACTAAAAATTATCAAATAACTAAAAATTATCAAATAATTAAATATTGTCAAATAATTCTAAACAATCAAATAATTAAAAACAATAAAATATTTAAAAACAATCAAATAATTAAAAAATATCAAATAATTAAGAACAATAAAATAATTGAAAAAATAATAATTTTATTGTTTTTATTTATTTAATTGTTTTAAATTATTTGATTGTTTTTAATTATTTCATTGTTTTTAATTATTTCATTATTTTTAATTATAGTTAATTAAATGCTGGGTTCTGTAAGAAATTTAAAATAATCATTAAAATTAAAAAAAGGCAAAAATATTAATGTTTACTAATCGTTATGGAAATTTAACAGCTCCGTATTTGACCCTTAGTTTCGCGAGTGTATATTGATTTTTTTGTACGCAAAATTTTCTGCCACACGGTGTTATCGTTACACGATTCGAGTTGAAAACTTAGTGAAACTTCACTGGGGGGAATTTAAATCTCTTCGTGCAGGATTACACACCCCCACTAAGCGGCATCTATGTATGTATGTGGGTATGTACTTTTACATTAACTGCAGTGATTCATAATATGCCAAGTTGACGCTATATCAGTTTTGCCGATGGGGCAGCTTTCGTTAAAGACCACAGCAAAAGAAAAGATATACATGCGTGCATACATATGTACATAATACATTCGTATTGTAGAAATAAAATATGTATAATAAATAGCAGACTTCACTGGTGGTGAAAATGTATGCGGATATTTGTATGTATAGTTATTGCAGCTGCTACACAGATATGTACTTGCATGCATATGTACCAGGATTATCAGCAACGAGTGCTTCGAACTCAATAGCTCGTATTGTAAGAAGTTTTATGTTTTTACAAGTATATTAATGATATTTTATTTTAAGGCCCCGACGCACTCTTTATCTGCATAAGCACACTCACGCCAAGTACCGGCTATCAGGCAACCAAGTATCGAAGAAAAAATATGAAAATACATATTCAAGTTTATATAAAGAAAACAACATTAAAAAATAGGAAAATACAACGTTGCGCTGCAGGCGCAATGCCAGGCAGCAGTCAGCCACCGAAGTTGCAGCAGCAACAGTAGCCATTTAGCTTCCCTTTTCTCTTTTATTTTGACTTCTGCGCTTTGTATGATGCGATTGCATCCACATAATCACTGCACTGGCGTCTGTTTCACCACCCGCAGCTGTTGTTGCTGTCGGCATGGCAGAAGCGTACTGCCATGGAGGCGGCGCTGAATTTTACAGGCATATAAAATACATATGGCATTCCGCTTCAGTGGAGTTATTAAAAATAATCACTTAGCTTGGTGATAAGAAACAGAGAAATTTAAACATAAAATATATTGATAAAATATGTTCATAAGTGCTTTTAAAGACATGGCGACAAAAAGTACGGACCAGAAGCACTGACCGTCAATTACACGAGTACAGTAAAAGAAAATGAGGATCGTTGCGGCGAAAATCGACACTCAGCTAGGAGTAGCACGTCGTACGTATGTCACTAATTCGTGAACCAGTTCTAAAATCACTGATTAGCACATTTGTAAAATATGTTAACCCCCTAACTGCCACTGTTAATTATTTACTTTAATTAAGGGTCAAAAAGATCTATACGAAAAAACTGCTCACTTGATTTTACCAGAAGCCTCTGAAGACAAGAATTCGATTTATACAATTTTCTTAATTTTTCTTAATTTTTCTTAATTTTTCCCCAAAAATATACATACATACATACATATTTTTTAATTATTTTCCTAGAAAAATATTTTCTTCTCAATTTTTTTATATTTTTTTCTAAAAATTTATTTTTTTTATTTTTTTTCTTTTTTTTTTTTTGAAAAACATTTTTTCGAAAAATATTTATTTCTAAACTTGTGTGATAAAAAAAAGCTAAATAAGAATGAAGTTTCACAGAATTTCATGTATGAGTGCAAACACTTTTTGGGAAAGTTGGCGTTTCTGGAGGGTAATCGAGTACTTAAAAATATACACGACGCATTAAAACCCGTTTTGAAGTCGGTAAGCACACAGAATTTTTCTTAAGACAAAGGAAGGAAAGATTTTTAAGTATTTCCTTCAAAAAATAATATTTTCTAATATTTGGATAATTTTTTCTGCTTTTGGTTATAAAATTTTTATCTGATACTTTTTTTTAAATATGTTTTCTAAGAAATAATTCTTATACCGAAAGTTATTCCTCCAAATTTTTTCTAAAAGTTCACATTTTTCTACAAATTTAATTTTTTTCTACAAATTTAATTTTTTCTACAAATTTAATTTTTTTCTACAAATTTCATTTTTTCTAGAAATTTAATATTTTCTACAAATTTAATTTTTTCTAAAAATTTATTTTATTATGAAATATTTTTTTTTTTATTTTTGTTATTTAATTATTTTATTACGAAATTTACTAATTTTTCAACATTTTTTTTTTAGTTTATGGTAAATTTTTATAGTTATGATAAAAATATGAAAGCAAAAACTCTGGGAAGCATGTTTTTCTCGGTCCTGAAAGGATTAAGATGTTCTTTGAAAAAGTCTATAAATTTTGCAACACGAATTATGTTTGAAGTCAATTTGTACGTGAAATTACAAGTAACATCATTGAATTTGCGGGGTGTAAATTTTAACTCTTGTGAATAAAAATTTTATTCTGGTGGAGTGGAATTTTACTCCATATACATACATATGGATATTACGGTTTTGGGCTCTATTCGGTTGAGTCCCAAAAATGGCTGTTTCACGTTATCATTTTCTAGTGCTAATACATTTCACCGTGCAAATAAAAATTTTTTCCTGAAAATACAAAATTTCAATTAGTCAATTATTTCTCTACGTTACACAAGTGTTAATGCATACATACTAACACTGGCATCTACAAATTTTATTTACACGGCAAAACACAAAATCTCAATTAAATCAATTAAACCGCCAAAAATAAAAAATAGAAATAAAAAAATAAAAAACAACTACGAAAAATTAGCGCATGAACGATAGTTGCAAACATCAGCAAGTTCAATGCCCGCGGTTTTGTTTTTCAAATGAACTGATCGTGCTGCTTTTAACGAGCGTCTCTCAGTAATTCAATATTTTAAAAATTTCCGAGACAAACAAAAATAGACTACATACTTGGATATGCACATACTTTGCTAAGTAATAAAACTAGCAAGCGAATATTAAGAATTAATTGTCTATATAGTATGTACTTTACGTCAATAACTATAGATTGACTAAACGACAATTCACTATTTTTAGGGGTTAAACTCACAAATCTTATTTTATGAATATTTTATTGTATTCTATTTTGACATTCTGCATGTGTTTTGTAACTAAGCATTTTGTTTGTTTTAGTTAACAAAATTAATTTTATCAGTTTTATCAATGTTTACGCAGCGCCTTGAAAGGCTTAAAAACTTATCGATATCGAGTGCAGATAACTGAAACAGCAAAAACGAACTAAGTGTTTTCTTATATTCTTATTTAAATACATATGCATTGACTCCAAACATTTATTTTTTGCATTTTTCATAGCTGTCTACCAAATTCATAAAATTCCAGCAATGCCTGTTTTGCCATTAACCTATGCGCATACCCCTACACACATGTGTCGATTCGATTGCATCATCGCTACTCGTATGACCATCAATAACAACTTCAGCTGCCAACCAGCAGCAACTGGTCTTGACGAACAACATCATTCGGCTCCGACAGCCAACAGACGGCCGCGGCGTCATCATGGCAACGTCATTACTCCGTACTCGTACTCTACTCTGAATGGGCGCTCGCGCCAATGCGCAAAGCTGTAGCTACGGATTTAGGGAGGGCGGCTATATTAATATTGCACACTGTTAACAGGCTGAGGCAATTGTTGTTGGCTGAGGCTGAAGCGATTTCGCAAAAAAGACACAAGAAAAAAATTAAATAATAAAAACAAGCTGATGAAATGTGAATGATGGAGGGCGATGTGATTTGACATTTATTGATTCGACTCCCTCATGCATGCATACATACTTATATATGTATTTATGTATGTATGAATGACTCCCACCCTGCAAGGTAAACCCGAAAACAAACTTCTGATTCAGAGCTAACTGCCGTCCCTGAATTGGCGCGTCACAATCCCACAATAACGCGGCGCTAGCGCCGAGCAAATGGAATTTTAATTTTTGACCGGGCGTAACGTGTTGAAGTTTGGTGCAGAAGACAGAAAGAAAGAAAAATGAGAAAATGGTGAAAGAGGAAAAGATAATAAAAACGAGAGAAAATGAGAAAACGTCAAAAATTTTACGCATTTATTTGGTTATATAGCGTGCTGGCACTCGGCGTTGGAAAACGCATTGCTTAGCGCTCCCATTTAGGGACGATTCCGAGCCGCTTTGCTGCCGAGTCGGTTTTAGAGTATGGCTGGGATGAAGTGCAATAGAAAGCGCAAATGTACAGCCTTTTCTTGTCAAAAGGATATTTTCTGAATAAATATGTATGTACCTTGTATGAAGGTACATATACTTATTCAAATGTATGTGTGAATTTTCGCATATCGGCGACAGACCACTTGAGCACGCCGCTTTTCAAGCTCAGAAGCCTGTTTCCTGTACCTTGTTCAGGTTCCCTAGACAGTGTGCATAAAATATTCTTGCATATAAAGGGTGTTTTTTTTTTAGACGTGTAGTTTTCAATGAGGAGTTGGTTTTTTTTTCACAGAAGTTACTTGATTTATACTCAGTTTGGTTTGCCATTTTATAATGAACAGACTTACTCCGGAACAACGTTTGCAAAACGTACATACGGCCCCAATTGCTGCAAAAAGTGGTCGAAAATTGGTCCTCTCGGCTGGAATTTATTCAAGACAGCCGCGGCGGTCACTTGCCCGAAATCATTTTTTAAACATAATGTCAAACCCTTATTTTTATAATGAAGCTAAATTCTTGGCCATAACATTAAACTATGTATATGCGTTTTATTTCTTCTTTCTAAAACAAAAACACCCTTTAGAATTGTCAAAATGTATGTATGTATGTATGTATGTATATTAGGCTGGTCCTTAAAGTGCCAACATCATGGGCCACCCCTTATTTTGTTCTACGTACAAAATAAAAACATCCACGAAAATTTGAAAATTAAAAAAAAAAATTGTGTGGTCGCTACCAGTACTTGAAAAATTGAAATTTTTTTTATCGCAAAAATTCGAAAAAAAAAAAATGTCTTCGACCAGCTATAACTCAGCGAGTTAATGAATTTATATGAATAAGTTCCAATATTTTGCGATTTAAAACAAAAATTAATTTCTTCAAACCCTGGTAGCAGCCCGTAAAAATTCCTTTAAAATTTTAAAATTTTGGAAATTTAGATGTTATGATTTTTAAGGACCACCCCAATGTATATTCATATACGGTGACTCCCAGAAGTATTTTGCATTGATTTTTTTTACGATATTTAAAATGTTTTTCATGGTAAATTGTTTTCGTTACTTTTTTATACATATGCAGGTCATTATGCAACTAGAACCATATAAATCAAAATTCCAAACTTCGGAGAAAAATAAGGAAAATTTAGCAAATTTTCGTGAAAACTTCAAACTTTTTAATCAGATTTTCAATAAAAAAAATTCGAGCATACAGATTTAAAGCCCCTTGAATTTTAGTACAAAGAAGTGCAAATTTCAAGTCGCTAACAAATTCAGTTGATTTTTTATAATTTTTTTTTGCTGACGGTGTTGGGCATTTTCTTACATATAACGAATTTTTTTGTATAGAAGAAAATGCTCAACACGGTCTACAAAAAAAAAAATTATCAAAAATCAACGGAATGTTTCAGCGGTTTGAAATTCGCACTTTATTATATACTAAAATTTAATGGGCTTTAAAACTGCATACTCGAATTTGTTATTGAAAATCTGATTAAAAAGTTTAAAATATTGGTGAAAATTTGAAGAATTTTCCTAATTTTTCTCCAAAGTTTGAAGTTTTGATTTAGATGGTTTTCGTTGTAGAATGTGCTATAAAAAATTAACGAAAAAATTGCGATCAAAAACATTTTAAATATCGCAAAACAAATCAATGCAAAATACTTCTGTGAGTCACTGTACATATAAATGTATATACTTAGAAATGATTGAAAGGCCATCGCTCTGCGAAAAATACTTTCCTCCAATGCGCCTGTACATCGCTGTCAGCTTAAATTCTTCTGCATGCCTACATATGTATGTATGTAAGCACATGCGCCTGTATTTCACATGTCTACGGCAATTGGCCTTAACTCCCTACGAATGACAACAGATAAGCCTACAGGCAATTCAAAGACTTAGCACAACTAGTACTTAAGCAGTGATCCCGTTCCGGTTGCCGCAATTGTCCATATGTTGGACATGTTGAGTGAAAATAACAGTGGGGAATCACAAAAGAAACAAAAACTCTATAGTTAAAGATGAGTGTGTTGTACGGCTTAGCAAAGTTTTTAATTTTGATGACCCTTAACACTTTTTTAGAATTGTTTAACCCTCTAGCTACTCTTTTAAATTAACTTCTTTAAGAAGAGTCAAAATTACCCGTAATTGAAGGAGTTAAAGGGTTAAAAAAATACGAGGAAATCGCTCGCTAAATTTTATTTCGAGGTCAAGAAACTGGTTTGAAGTCAATTTATAAGGACTGCGCCGAATAAAATTACCGTATTGTACTTTTGAAATATTGAAATTAAATTTTTAGTATCTTATTAGATCTGTAATAAATGTCAGAACAGTAATTTATGCCACTGATTTTTTACCGTTTTAAAAACAAAACATATCATCGCTTATGTAGCGGAAAATGTTATTAGGCACAGTCCTTGCATAAAATTACATGCACGTTGATTTATTTGTGATCCAAAAGTGAAAACTTTAATCCACTTAAAAAAAAATGGTGGTCAGGTTAAGCAAAATTTGACTGCCACGTATTTTGACATTATTGCGTTGCGGTCCTAAAAGGGCCGTTCGACAGTGTTATCAGTTTTTCAAATTTCAAACTTTAAATTTTAATTTTATTTTTTAGTGTATGTACACTAGGGCGGAGTAATTCAATTTCAAAAAAAAAAGTGTATGGCATATTCGAATTCTACGTTCGATTCTAAGCAAAAATGGTGAACAAACTATATATGTACCACAAATGACGTTTGACCCTACTTCACAAAACCGAGAAAATAGAAAACTATGTACAAAATTTTTTGGTACAATGAAAAATAAGTTTCGGCCAAAAAAGTTACAATGTACTGCTTTTTCTTTTCAAAATTGGGAGTGTCAAACGTCATTTCTGGTATATATTTTGTTTGCCATTTTTGCTTAGAATTACCCCTCAATTCTGTGCACTTGACAAATAATCAACCTTGACTATTTGTCAATATTTTTGCGCCTAAAACTATGCCGCAAAGATTTGTCTTTATTTGCTAAACTTGTGTACTTTTAAAGCGTCTAAAATTAAATTTTTGCAGCATAGTTTTAGGCGCAAATTTATTGACAAATAGTCAAGGTTGATTATT
>JAPVRG010209610.1:4114-20597 GCA_029783565.1 Rhagoletis cerasi | reverse complement strand
TGGAAGTGAGGTTAGATTTTATTAAAATGACTAGTAATATGAAATATTAGTTGAAAATTTTAAACAATATACAACTTGCTTACGCACCCTTTATACACTGCTCGATGTATGAATGAAAATTTGTAATTTTTTTTTACTTATGAATTTGAAATTTACTTGTCTAGTAATTTGAGATTTTTTCGACTACATACTAATCCGGACGTTAAAGCAACTTAACCGCCAAACTTTTTTTTTCATAAAAATTTATTTGTTTTTGTTATTTATGGCCTTATAACAATTATATTCAACAATTTACTGAGCTTTAGGCCGTTAGTTGGCTTAACAAATGAAAAAGTGGAAAAGCAACAACAAGTTACATGGCGAACTTAGCGCAGTGGGTAGTCCACTGGCTTTGACAACTGTGGTCGTCGGTTCGAATCCCAGTGAAAGCAGTCTGATGAGATGTGGTATCTCCGAAATAGCAGCTATAATTCCTACCAAAATGTAAATTGTTGTTTTTTCCACAAGAATTTTCATTAAAAACGACCTCAAGCTCAAGCTCAATAAATTGTTGAATATAAAAATTTATTTTATTTAGTTTACAGCAAATTTTCTGCTAGCCTCGATACAAACTGTATTTTATAAATAAAAATCGCTTGTTACTGCTGCTCAAAAGTATAAAGTAATATTAGCAAATTTGCTTTTTGGAAAATTTCATTGAAAATAGTAACAATAATTTAATAAACTCTAAAAACAAAATTTAAGTGAAATGTATTCGTGACATTTTGTATTTTGGTAAACTTGAAATTACAAAACTAAAAAAATAAAAATAAAGTATACGTGTGAGTAGCTTCATGATGCGCATGGTTGCATTTGCAATGCTTTTGCGATTTTATTTTTATTTTTTTCAAATTCATATGTTTATAAAATTTAATATTTAAATTTTTCCTGCTCATTTTTATAATATTATTGCCTAAAATACATTTTCGATAATTTTGTAATTTGCTGCGTTTTTATACATACGCCATTTATTTAGCAATGTTTGCTTTTGCTTTTTGTGTATATACTGATTGTTATCATTTACTACGTTAGTACTCAGTGTTGATCGCTTTTTTCTTCATTTTGACTTCTTGTTTTGCAATTAAATTTAAGCACACGTTTAAAAAATTTAATTTTTTACTTGTAGTAACCGCATTTTTCGCTTAATTTTTTCTAAGCATACATTTTTTGCACACACTTTTATTTTTTCTTTGTTTTTGTATATTTATACGGAGAGTTCACTCCCAATTCTGCTAAATTTATTAACAGAAAAAATTTTAAATGCTTACGCTCGCTCTCTTTCCTCACTCTCTCTCTCTCTCTCCAACTCGCTCTCTGATTGGCTGCCCCCAATACACAATTGCTTCACGATTTTTTCACTCGCATATTTCTTTTTTCTTTTTGTTTAAAATGTAAACGATTTTTAATTTTTTTTTTTTCAATAAATATAAAAAATGGAATTATTTTATACCCATGGGTTCAATAATTTAAATTTCATTAACTAATTGCACATGGGGTGAATGGGAAATAAATTGTTAAGTAAAAATAATTATAATGATGGGTCGATTACGGATGGCAACCGAACTTCAGTTGCGTTGCCGGTGGCTGAAATGGTTTTACAATGGTAACTAGCAACTGAATGCTGGCAACTGATTTGCTATAATGGCAACTGCATTTTTGTGGTTGCCGCGGAAATTTTGATTGAGAAAATTTATTCATTTTTTAAACTGTTTCTGCAGCTTATTTACACTCAAGTCTTGGTTGCTGGTACTTCAAAATTTTATTATCATCAATTTTATTGCTATTCATAATATACATTTTCATTTCAGTGGCGTTGCCTATTGGCAACCACTGAGGTTGCGTTGCTATCCGTAATCGACCCATAAGTTTATAAATCGTTTTTTTTTTTTTATAGTAAAAAAATATATAAATTTTATATTTTTATATCGAATTCAAGCAAATGTACAACATATTCTACTTGTAAGTTATTGCTGGGTCTCTAAACATTTTATTAATTTTCTAACTGAATATTTACATTTTTTGAAATTCCAGAATATCAAAAAAAAAAAAACAAACAAAGTTGATAAATCCAAATGGATGGCAATGTGAGCAAGGAAAAATTTATGCTACGAAAACTATGAAGAGATATCTACGACATGAAAGTTAGGTTAGGCTACACTCCTTTCTTTAAAATCAAGAAAAATAAACAAAATTGAATATGGAATTTTTAAATATTTTTTCGAAATTCAGTAACTTTTGACTTTCATCTTCTGAATCAATCACCTTTTTCGATTGTAGATAAAAAAAAGTTTTTTTTTTTGTTAGAAACAAAATTTCAAGTTAAAAAACTTTTTTAATAATTTAAGATTTTAAGTTCATTCACAAAATTTAATCTAAAATTCTGAATCAATCACCTTTTTCGATTTTAGATAAAAAAATACGTTTATTTTTGTTAAAAACAAAATTTCAAGTTAAAAAAACTATTTTAATAATTAAAGATTTTAAGTTCATTCACATAATTTAATATTAAAAAAAAATATTAAAAGCAATAAACAAATTGAATTTTCGTAATTTTTTTTTTTAATTTAAAAAAAGCCAATTTTTGAATTAACAATTAAATTTTTTTGTTAATTTAAAAGTAGACAAAAAAGTATCGAGCAATAAACTTGATTTTCTCAGAAAGAGTAGGAATCAAATTCCATAGAGCACAAATTCGATCTGTAAAGAAAAAATATATTGAATTTCCTATAAAAATGCCCCTAACCTCCATTCATTTATAACTAATTTAGAGGTTAAAATTGAATACCCAACCATTTCGAAATCTAAAAGTAGAACGATTGAATAAGGTGTCTAAAAGTATGCAAAGGTTGTTTGCAACGACTTTTACGCTTCACGCGAAACTGTAACCAACATTTGAGGTTAAGTTTAGTCGATAATTCAGCACAAAACAAATATGAATATGAAACATCAAATTAGTGTGGAAAACAAAATTGAAAATAACATAACCCATTTCTGTCAGTCGTCTAACCGAAGCGATTCGAAAAAGTTAGAAATATTTTTTTAACAATTTCTTATATTGCCAAAAAAAGTATAAAAAGAACTTGATTCAGCCTAGAAAATTATGCAAGAACCAACAAGTAGAATATGTGTACGAAATTTGCCGCAGTTTCAATATATTTTTTTGTTCTAAATTCTTTTATCTAATTACTATAATAAGAAAATATTTGAAATTTAATTAACGTCCTAACCTGCTTCGCTATCACTCGAATCGCTGGAACTGCTATCGCTTGAACTGGACGATGATGAATCGCTGGAACTAGAACTCGATGAGAGGCGATTCGTGGCCGGTGCCGCTTCCACTTTATTCGATGATGATTCGTCTGTGAAGAAAGAATGAAAGTACAAAAAAAAATTTAAGTAAATATTGTTTAGAGAACACTGGTAATTTTTTAGGTATTCCCTAAGGGCGAAGTCACACGATTGGTTCATTTGTACAGATTTTTACATATTGACAGTTACATACTGGTGTTTGGAATTTTTATTATTGAGTTGAACTAAGGAAATTTCTAGACAACACCACTCTGTGACTGTCAAAACGTACAAATCTGTACAAATGCTCTAATCGTGTGACACGGCCTTAAGAATTGTAATAAATACGAAATTCGGAATGTGTTTTTAATTTTTTCTGCTCTTTATTATATTTATATTTTATTTTATACTTTGCATTATATTTTATATTTTTTATATATTATTTTATATTTTACTTAATTTTATATTTTATATTATAAATTATATTTTATTATATTTTATTTCTGTTTCATTTTGTAACTTTTTATTTATGTAATTTTTTATTTTATGATTCTTTTTATTTTATTAATTTTTTAATTGATTTTTTTTATTTTATTGATTTTTTATTTTATTATTTTTTTATTTAACTGATATTATTTTACTTTTTTTATTTAGTTTATTTCTTTTAATATTTTATTATTTTCTTTGTGGTTAGGTTATTACTTTTTATATTATTTTTTTACTTCATTTTTTTGGCTTTACTTAATTTTTCCAGTTTTTTTTTTGTTTTACTTAATTTTCATTTTGTTACTGTCCCATCCTTACCTTTTTTGGCTTTGTTCTTGCTAGAACCCATTTGATCGGTGACATCCTGTAGGCGCTTCTCCAATTCTTGTTTCCTTTCCGCCATTTGCTCATCTTTAGATTTGCCAGATGGCTTTTTATCTGCGTGTGCGCAAGAATTAAAAATAAAAAAACAGAATGAAATTTCGCAATGAGTATGTTTTAAACCCATTTCGATATTTTCGAATATTTTAGTTTTCTTAATGCTTTCATTGTTGTGTTAGTTTGCTGGCGCTAAATTACTTGTATTTAGTTTAATTTTTATTCTTTCTATTAAAGTCTTGTAAATGAAGTTGAAAAATACAAAAAATATATATGTATATTTTTTTTAATACTGCTAAAAATATAAAATTATTGGGATACTACATACTTGACAGAGCCCCGTTCAGCGCAAAAAAAAAATAAAGAAATATTTCGAGCATGTTAAAAAATTTTGTGATGCAAATTAGTTTTTATAAATTTAAAAGCCGATTCCAAAAAGAAAGTACTTTAGATATGGTAAAGTTAGAGAAATGAAAAAGTATGCTGTGATCTAATATTTAATGAAAATTTTTAGCATAAAGTAATACGATTTTATATAAAATAATTCTAACTAAAAGTGTTTTTTCACCAATAAAATTCTATTATTAACCTTGCAAAGAAATTTCATATCAAACCTGTATTGAAAATTTCAATTTTAGGAAAAAATACAATTTTTCGTTTTAATGCCAATTTTTGAATTTCTACAAAAAAAGAAATAAAATAAATTCGATTCCATGGAAAATTCATTTTGAAATTTTTCATTTTAGTTTTTTATTCGAAAGAAATATGTATGTTAAAAATTTTGAATTTATTTAAAAGAATTTTATGTTTGAATTTTTTTTTTTTCAAAATTCTCAACTGTTATGAAAACGATATAGATGCTGGATAAATTTAAATTCTTATAAGAATTTTGAATTTTTGACAAAGAAATCTTGGGGTGATTAAATTTTTGTGTGCAGAAAAATTTGCTTTTTTATGTAAATTCAACAATTTATTGAGCTTTAGGCCGATTGGTTTTTGTTAATAATTCTATTTTTAGAATTCTTAACTTTAGGTGTGCTCGTCCTTAAGCTATTTGTTTTTGTTATTTGTGGCCTCATATTTTTTTATGTAAAACTAAAATTTCAACCAAAAGCCAAATTTTTTATTGCAAAATGTTTAACTATAAAAACTAGTTTATTGATTGAATTTTTTTTATGAAATGAAATTTTTTTTTATTTATTTCTACCCATGAAATATTTTTCTACACAGAACCTTAATCAACCAGCTATATCCCGTAAGTTTTATTTCAAAATTAAAAAAAACATTATTTTATTAGAATAATTTACATATAAATATGTATATTGGCATATTTTTTACCCAATAAACAGTTCTTTATTCAAAAAAATTTACTTCTTTATTTTAAACTAAAAAATTTCCAATTCTTTACCCTTTTTAGTTGATAATCTTACATAAAAGTTAGCTCAAAAATAAAACGATGACTAAAAGAAAAGTTAAGAAAAAAATATTCAAAAATAAGAGACATTGCTACCTTAATGATTTCCCCCTTTTATGCAAATTTTCTAAATATTTTCATGCAGGAATTATTTTTTATAGATAAAACCAAAAGAAAGAAAATCTAAAAGCTTTTGAAACCTCAAATTGTCGCAAATTTTTTCAACTATTTTTTTTATGAATTTTGCTTCATAAATACATAAATAGAATTTTGATAGATGAAACATAATATAACCTAAGTAAAATAATTTAGATTGAAAGCACATGCAGGGGTCTAATTTTATTAATAGCAAACAAATTAGAAACATTTTAGTAAGCAGACCACAGCAAATTTCGAAACAGAAGAGAGTTTACTAAAATAAAGAGCAGATCGTCAAAGCGCAATTACAACAGCAACAAATGAATTAACAGAAAAATTATTTGGGCTCCAAATCTAAAAAAAAATAAACATTCGGTTTAGTAAAAAAAATTACTTTAGTAATTGTAGTTATGGTTATAAAAAATTGCATTGGTATGGTATTTTTTTTAGTTAAAACTTTCGTTGGTGTTTAGTTCATCCAATTAACACAGTCACTACTATATAACATTGAATTATTCACTGGGATTTCGTGTTTCGTTTAAATTTTCATTTTGCGCAACATGATGCTTTCTTTTTTGCAACACGGATGTTGATGCTTTGCATTCTTCTTTGAATATATTTAACATTTTATAGTAGGGGAAATTGTATTAGTCACAATTTGTTATAAAAAAAAGTTAGGTTATGGTGCAACACACGCAAAGAAAAAAATAATTGTCAATTTAAGAGATTTTTTTAACGATTTTGAGTGATAAAAAAAAATTTGTGTGCCTGCATGTTGAAAAAAAAAAATAAATTGTTATTGAATAAACAATTTAAAAAGCTTTCACTCCTCATTCCCTCTGCTGGAATCGCTGAAGTGGATATAAAACCAATCTTTATTTTCAACACTGCGGTTGTGGAAATATCTGGAATTTCAAACTCAACAGGGTAGATTAAAAAATTTTATTTATAGGAATTTTATTATAAGAAATAAAAAAAATTACAGTTTTACAAAATCCGAGTCAAACGCATTTATACGCGTGAAAGTGAAATGAAAGTGAGACAGTTTCAGTGAGTGTGAGAGTGAGAGCTTTCAAATTAGCTGAGCAACAACAATAACAATCAAACAAAACTCGAACAGGTGAAAGCTAAAGCTGAACAAATGTAATTTTCGCAGCGCTCTGCCCCAAAAAAAGCGAGGGCACAACAAGCTTAATGTGAGTCAAAAGAATTTGTGTGTATGAGCTAGTGTGCGGGTATGTGTGTGCGTGTGTGCTAATTTAAAAGTTTTATGATTTCTGCTTCAATAAAAAATTAAACAAAATTAAATTAGAGATGTATAAATCAGCGAAAAGCACTGACAATCGCTTGCTTTGACAGACTAAAAAAAACTTGCAAAAACAATAGCTTGTATTTAAATAATGGCAGATGCCTTTAGAGCATTTAGCCACATTTTTTTCTTTAATATTTGCTGCTCTTCGCAAAAAATTATTAAAAAATTTGGCACTTTTTTATAATTTATTTAAAATTTCTCTTTGTTTTTTCTTCGTTTCTTCCAATTGTATTGCTTTCTTTTTTGTTGGTTTTGAATTTCTTTTCTAGTAGTGCGTGTCATTGGGATAAACTTACAGTAGGGCTTACGAGTTTTTTTGCGTAGACAGGATGCCACATAGCTTTCCAGTTCGCGCAGCGTTGACGGCTTCAATGTTTCGAAATCGATTTCGATCTCGTCCGGATTGGAGTCGCGCAGTGAAGGCTCGCGATTTTGTATTATATGCACTACACGTCCAAGCTTGTCGCCTTTAAAGAAAAAAAACAAAAAATGCACCAAATGAAAACCAAAATAAACATTTTCCAAAAAAAAAACAGTTAAAGCTCTTCTAAATTTACCTGGCAGTTTATTAATATCCAACGAAAGCTGTCGCTTTTCGTCATATGACATCGGCTTGGCCGTATCCTCCTCCTCTGAATCGAAGTTCATCACTTGACTGGGCTTCTTCTTGTTGGTGCCGCGTGCTGCTGCGCCGCCTGCTCCACCTGCCGCGCCGCCACCACCGCCAGCACCTGCTGCCGCTGCACCGCCCTTTGCGCGCTTGTTTGCTCCTGCGGCGCCACCAGCACCTGCTGCACCACCAGCGGCCGCCCCAGTTTTCGGGCCGCGCGGACCCTTCACTTTGCTGCTTTTGCTACCGGTAGCTGCTGCACCCACCGCCGTACCCACCAGACCACCGGCTAACGGCGCTCCCTTGCCACCCACTGCTCCAGCGCCCAGTTGACCCATTGCTATGGCGGCGGCCAAATCTGTACCGTGCAGATTCGCACCTGCTACCAATGCTGAATTCACTCCCACACCGGCACCCACAACGCCTACACCGCCTGCTTGCGCATGCGCGCCGGCCACAGCGGCCAAGCCAGCGCCAACACCAACGCCGCCACCGCCACCGCCCTTCTTCTTTTCTTTCAACTTTTTCTTAGCTTTCTTTTTGTTGGAGGCTTCCTCCATCAACTTGCGCATCTCCTCTTGCAGGTCAAGCAGCTTTGCTTCCAGCAGCTTTAGTTTCGCGTTGCGCTCCTCATCCGAATTCGATTCGTTTTCGGTGTCGGAGGACTCATCCGAGGATGAATCGCTGGCATCGCCGCCGCCGCCGCCGCCACCTCCACCACCACCGCCACCGCCGCGTTTCGATGTCGTGTTGAAAGCATGGTGAGCAGCAGCTGCGGCGGCCGCATGCGCGTTTGCCACGGGTTCATCGGGTATGTTGGCGTAGCGCATTTCAAATACATCCTGCAGCTTGCGACCCATTGCGACGACATCGTGATCTGGCGGATTGTATTTGTAGCAGTTGGTGAATATTAATCGCACATCGGCGGCGAACTCGGGTGCGCTTTTGTATTCGCGATTGTCCATTTTTCGCTTCACTGTGCCAAGATCCATCGGTTTCTTGATAATGTCGTGATAGTCATGCAGTCCCAGCAGCTCGGCATCGACGGGTTTGTAGAAGGGCCAAGCGTAGCCGGAGTGCTTCTTGGAAAACAGCTCTTTAAGAATTTCATTGCATGATTTGAGTGCGTCCGAGAGCTTTTCTTTGTTTTTTACAGCGCCTGGCACGCCACCGCCAGCACCAACGGCGACGCCCATACCGCCAGGCGCCATGCCGGCGACGGCCATCGGTGACATGGGATAAGCGGATCCTTGGAATGTTAGATCCTGTGGAACACATGAAAGGAGCAAAGAAAAGTAGGAAAATTGTCATGTCATTGAAAGAGGCATTGTGTGTGTGACAATGATTGTGGCATATTTTAACATCCCAAACAAAAATAAACAAAAATTAAATTAAATCTAAACAAAAGAAGGCGTAGCGCAACAGCGTGATGAGCGTGTTTGCTAAATGAGCGTACAATTTGATGGCCTTTCCATTGAAAGTCTACACAGCGAGGTAGAGGAGATGGGAAGTGAGGTGAGGTGTTCAGGGTGATGTTAGGATTTGTGGAATAATAAAAGAGATCCATAGAATGGAAATGATACAATAATTTAATCAAAGTTTTTGCAAACTATTTTTAAATGTTTGAAAAAAATCGAAAGTTTAAAAATATTCGAAATTGTGTAAAAACTCAACTGAAAAGCTTGAAAAAAAATTGTGAAAACGATTCTAAAGCTTTTGAAGGACTTTCTATACTTTTTAAGTGTAAATCATGATGTAAATCGAAATACATACATATGCACATGTTTTGAAAATTCTTAGTCGAAATTTTTTGAAAAAATATAAAAATATAAATCCATAGAATTTAAATAAAACAATAATTTAATCGAAATATTTGCAAAATTATTTTTAATGTTTGAAAAAATGGAAAGCTAAAAAATTTTCCAAATTTTTGAAAAATTGCAAAATTTGGGAAAAAGTATAAATAAAATTCTAAAGCTTTTGAAGAACTTTATACACTTTTTAAGCATGAATCGAAATACATGTTTTGAAAATTCTTAGTCGAAATTTTTTGAAAAAATATAAAAATAGAAATCCATAGAATTTAAATAAAATAATAATTTAATCGAAATTTATGCAATATTATTTTTAAATGTTTGAAAAGAATGGAAAGCTAAAAAATTTACCGTTTTTGAAAAATTGAAAAATTTGGGAAAAAGTATACATAAATAAAATTCTAAAGCTTTTGAAGAAGTTACTATATTTTTGAGCATGAATCGAATACATACGTTTTGAAAATTTTTAGTCGAATTTTTTTGAAAAAATTTAAAAATAGAATGCTATAGAATTTAAATAAAACAATATTTTAATCAAAATTTTTGCAAATTATTTTTAAATGTTTGAAAAAATGGAAAGCTAAAAATTACTCCAAGTTTTTGAAAAATTTGCGAAAAAGTTAAATAAAATTCCAAAGCTTTTGACAAACTTTCTGTACTTTTTAAGCAAGAATCGAAATACATGTTTTGAAAATTCTTAAAGTCGAAATTTTTTGAAAAATATAAAAATAGAAACCCATACAATTTAAATAAAACAATAACTTAATCGGCGTTTTTGCAAAATTATTTTTAAATATTTGAAAAAATGGAAAGCTATAAATACTCCAAATTTTAAAAAAATGTGTGAAAAAATATAAATCCATAGAATTTAAATAAAACAATAATTTTATCGAAATTTTTGCAAAATAATTTTTAAATGTTTGAAAAAATGAAAAGCTAAATATTTTCAAAATTTTTGAAAAGTTTGGGAAAAAATATAAGTGCAATTCTAAAGCTTTTGAAGAACTTTATATATTTTTGAGCATGAATCGAAATACTTCATATGTATTTTGAAAATTCTTTACGACGGAAATTTTTGAAAAAAAAATTATCAATTTTTAAGACCTTTCAAATATTAAAAAAGTTAAACAATTTTGATTGATTTAAAAATTAGTTTGCAAAAATGTGAAAATAAGTTTCTGAGGAGAATATTTTTCGAACTTTTTTAAGGAATTAAATTTTTTTCGAAAGTCTGGACAAAGTTCTGAAAAAGCAAATTTTTAAAAATTTTGCAAAACAATTCCGAATATGTATGCACATAAAAACTAATTTAAAAATTTTCTAAAATTAGTTTCAAGATCTCAGTCTTGAAAATTTCTGGAGCTTCAGAAAAAGTAAAAACAATTTCAAAAACCCAATTTTGAACCTGATCTTGGGATAAAGAATCTGAAAAGTTTTGAAACTGTTTTGGAGTTTTAGAAAAGGTATGTGAATTGAAAAAAAATAAAAATTTTAACTTCGAAAATTTGGAAGATATTGAGGACAAAACGCGGAAACTATGAAAAATCTGCAATAAATCGAAAATAAAAAAAGTTAAAAGTTCTGAAAAAAGGTTAAATGTTTTGAGAAATTCGGAAATTATGAAAATCACAAAACCCTTAAAATTAAGTTTAAAATCCAAAATCGTATGGGTTACCTTTAATTTTTTTTATTTTAATTGTTTTACCCCCTTTTCCTCAAGAACGAAGAAGAAAACAACCTTTAGAGGGGGGTAAACGAGTATTAAGAGTTCTATTATCTCTTTTTAATAAATTTAAAAGCCAAGAACAATGTTAATTTTTAATTAAATTAATTTTATTGAAAAGTCCAAAAACCGTATCATTTTTCATTATAAGGATTCAGTCCGCCCTTCACGCTATGTGGTGAAAATTAAACAAAAAGTTACAATAACAACAATGCCAGGAGCTAGTGGGACCCAAGCCTTTAAATTTACACATATTCAAATATACAGCTTAATGAAATTAAATTAAACAAAAAAAAAATTGCAAAAAATAAAATGCTCTATCCCCATCTCTTTCTCCCTTAGTTTCTTCTCATCTCCCACCACCCACTTTCTCACAGCCAGCCAGCGCTCGCCTACCTTTTTATTCATTACCTGTCGACTGGACTCGCGTCTGGTTGCGATTTTGGCGCTTTTGGAATCGATTTGCGCGTACGGTGGCATTTCAAATGCATTCGCAGTCGGCGTCGTTGTGTCGGCCTTTCGCTTTACACCCTTCCTCATTTTTGCCGGCTGTTGTGGTGGTATAACCGCATCGGCTGTACTATTTACGCTGTGATACGCGGAGACTGCGGCAGCAGCGGCTGCTGCTGCAACGGATGCTGCTGAGTTGGGTGCTGCAGCACTACTCGCACCACCGCCCGCCACATTTACGCCACCGCCGCTGGCATCAAGTAGCGATGAATTGACTGCGCCAGCTGCATTTACGGACGCCGCCAATGTGGCACCAGCACCCACCAAGGAACCGCTTGTCACATTACCGGCCGGCAATATGCCGGCGGTGGGTAGTACTGTGGCGCCACCGGCACCACCTAACGCCGCCGCACCAGTCGCTCCACCGGTTATAGCGGTAGTTGTTGTATTTGTGCTGCCCGGCACTGTTTGCGGTGGCACAGTGCCAATGGGTGGAATGGCGGGTGTAGTTGTGACCGTTGTGCCGGCCGTCGATGAAACTGTGCTGCTCAAAGCCGAGTGGGGACGTGCGGGCGCACGTGGAGTACCGCCTGTAGCGGCTGATGCAGCTGCGGTCGCCGCTGCCGCACCTGCGACAGGCGTGTGTAGCAACGCTGAGCTGGGTGTGGCTGGTTTGCCCGGCGGACGTGGTTTCTTTTTGCCACCCTTCGGTGTGACTGGCTCCAATTCGATCTCCTCCTTGGGCATGGCTTCGATTTTTTGCAGGAAGACCTTTTCTAGCGTCTGCGCCATAACTACCACATCCTCACCGGGTTTGTTGTAGACATAACAATTGGTGAACATTGTATTGAAATCCTGTATGGCCTCTTTAGCTGACCAATAGTAGTTGTTCTCAAGACGCTTCTTAATAGTGCCCATGTCCATGGGATGTGTTATAATCTTATGGTAATCGGGCAGGTTTAATTTCTTTGCATCGACCGGTTGCTGGAATGGCCAAGAGAAATGATGTTTCCATATTGCCTTCATCACGGTTTTGATGAGATACTGCAGTTGATTTGTATTGCGACCAGGTCGATCGGGAGGAGGCATAGTCGGAGGCTGTACGATGCCGTTGACGGGCTCGACGTACGGCTCGTCTCGTGGCGGTGGTTCCTGTGACATTTTCGTGCTTTCCTACTAACCCAAAATACAACACAAAGTACACAATAGTGAAGCGAGAAAAATGCTTTAAGAATAATACTCGCGCTCGCACGCGCCTAAGGATGTCGTTGACGTTTGGAAGGGCGTACTTTACAAGTAATTAATTGGAATAAGTTGCGCGTGCGTGCTTTTGCTTAAAATTGATAGTCCTTGCTATGTGCAGTTAAGCTCACGTATTTTTTAATCTATATAAAGTTATGTGATTGATTTTATTCCGTAGATACAGTTTACTTGGTAGGGAAGAGACTAAGGCTTCTGCTAGTGGCCACTAAGCGAACTGTTAGTGACCCGTGCGATTGGTGGTGGTGTAAGAAGCGCAAATGGGCGTTAAATCTAATTTGGTCGCTCAGTTATTTGTTGCGGCAGTCTAACGCCTACAAAGTTATTCTTTCGGTATGTCTACAGATTTTTTAAATTTGTCTTCTTTCAATTGAGCGTGGAGAGTGAGCACTTTCTCAAATCCGTTTTTGCAGTCTAGTATTGTGGTAGTAGAGTAGTTTATAGGTAGCTCTCGACCCTTCCGTTGCTTTGAATAATGCAATAAATCTTGTTGCTGCTGTTGTTATTGAACGCCGCATCTTTTGGCAAATGGACCAACTAAAATTTGCGAAAGTACAGCGAAAGATTAGTGCGTGGGGTTTTATCAAAAAAGAAATGCAGTTCATTTTTGAGTTTGAAATTTATTTTTTTTTTTTATGTTGCATAAATACTCACCACACATTTAGGGCAACAGAAGAAGTGTTCGGGATCAGCTCGAATAACTGCACATTTTTCCACTGTTTTCGGGATGTTCTCACTCTGTGTATACTGGCAAACGTAAAAAATTTGTGTGTAACAGTTTGGGGATTCTTTTTATGCTGCATACGCCCATGCAGATCAAGTCAATTAGGGAGGGCTAAAAGTGAAATAAAAAGAATTTTTTTTTTATTTAATGCAGGAAATTTAAAGTGTTAATAGATACTAATGTGTAATACATATAAGAAAATATAAAAAAAAATCCTGCCATTTTCAAATAAAACTAAAACATATTCTAATGTTTATTTTTTTTTTCTATGCATATCTCTGGACAAATGGATATCAGGATACCATCTTTGAAAACTGCATTTGAACGCGCCCAATGACTCTTTTTTAAAAGCAAACCGCCTTTGGCCTATCTACATTCACACGTACCAGTTGTGGACAAAGCAAAAGGGTAAGTCACAGATTTTTTACCAAGTGAAAAAATTACTTGCATGTCTTACGCTGAATGGGGATTTTATAACGCTAAGTTTTTCCCAAGTTCTCACCCCTTTATCCAAAGCCAAACTATATGTAGGTCACAGACAAGCGAGGGTCTGAACCAACGTCGACCTTGTGATAGCACGGTCCAGTTGACCTGTCGAAGGCATACGACACGGTGAACGATGCAACAAGATCTTTTGGACTCTTCCCTTACAGATTGCTGATGTTGTCGTTTGTTGTAACAACCCTTGGCCAGGGGGTCTACTCTGTATTGCGACTCGAAACTCAATGCGATTCGAAAGGCTAAACGGACTTATACAAACTCATCGAGCAAAGTATTCGAATCCGAATGTTTTGCTTTTCGAATCGCAATACAGACTAGACCCTCGGTACAGTTATGTTGGCCCGTCTGCCGGGGAACGGTCGCTTACAGATCGGACGAAGCTGTGGGTAATCAACTATTTGTGGACTCCAATCATTGTTCGAATTCCGAAACGCTAAGTCTAATCCGCGCATAATTAAGCATGGGTCCATCAAAGCAGCAACACGGTTTAACACACCGCTGCCAGTTGGAGTTAACTAGGTACGCTGATGATTCCACGATTATGGCAACGGTCCCAAATATCGACAGCCTTTGTGATAAAATCTCTGGACTACCTCATCGATCTTTCAAATTTTTTCACTGCAACGAAATCTTCCGCCATACTTGTCACCAACTGGGCTAAGATCAGGCTGGAACTGGACGTCGCAGTCGAGGACACCAAGGTACCGACTGTCAACCATCTCCGAAATCCTGGGAGTCACATTCGACAGCCTTTTCTCCTTCTCAGCGCACGCCTCAGCCATACGTGAAAAAATGTTGAGCCAGGAACAAAATCCTCACGCCATTAGCCGGCGGCAGCTGGGGAGGCGACAAAGACACTTTGCTCACAACATATAAAGCGATCTGCCGATCGCAGCGCCAGTATGGTCGACAAGCACGAGCGATAGCAGTGGAGAAACTTACAAACCTGCCAGAATGCAGCTCTACGTACGACTACAGGCTGCCATCTCATGTCGTTCGAGCAACATCTCCACGAAGAAAGTCAGATGCTGGCGGTGAAAGTGCACAACATTATGCTGTCGAAGCAGTTCGTCATGGGATGTCACCATGGAAAACACCCCAACAACGCCTTGCTCGGAATGATACGATACGTGAGACGGCATCTGCACGATTGGAGAACCGACATCGAGCCATACGTAGACCATCCATTCGATGCAGCAAATTATAGAGCGGCGCTCATCAACTTACACAGCGTTGCAATCAGCACCCGAAACGCCAACATCGTCTTAGGTGGTCGACCGCCGCCCATGAACATTGAAGAAGCGGAACTGCCGAGAGAACAGATGCATCCAAGTTCAACTCCGTTCAGGGTGGAGCCACAAGCTCAACAGTTACCTCGCTCGGGTGAACACAGAAGTGGCAGACACCTGCTCAGCATATAGCCAAGTTCCACACAACATTCTAACATCGGTTCGCATGCACCACCAACCTGACGATCCCGACGTCAGAGTCAGATGATGAAGACGGCTCATGACGAAACCCCGGGGGGTTGAGCACTGCCGCCGCTACAGCAATAACAAACAATTAACCACCATATGTATGTATGTATGTATGAGAAATGTTATTCGCGCTTTCATTTGAAAATGTTATTCGCCGTTGTCGGCAATACTGTCTGACCGTCAAGGCGCAAAATCTACTAGCATTAAATCCGGCCGCCTTTTAAGCGCAACGAAAAGAACCAATTAGCTTTAGACAACCAACCAATCAGACAGTGCAGCCGTTGTAGCCGCTACAACAACAACAACAGTGCAGCCGTTAGACAGTCGCAGCAGTCGGAGCCAAGGGCGCATAAACGCACGAATAAATTAGTACATGAATACACACATGCCGCTTGCGCGACCTTAAACCGCAATTCACACATACATATAAAAAACAAGTGAAAATAAAAAATAATTAATCGAAAGGAAAAAAAATCAAATGTACAAACCAACAAAATAGCCGCGCGCTGTGTTGTAGTAAAATGTTAAAAAGCGACGTTGACAATTTGCAATACATATTGCAACTATCGCTTAAAATATGTACATATGTGCATATGTATGCGTGTTCATATGTAAAAATTAATTATTACAGTAAAACCTCCCCCGGGCGGACACTCACCGTCCAGTCAACTTTTGTCTGCTTATTTTTGAATTTGCATATATGTATGTATGTATGTACATATATGTAATAATAATAATAGATTGGCGCTTACACATATGTTAGTGTTTGGCCGAGCTTCTCCTCCGATTTGTGGCGTGCGCCTTGATGTTTTCACACAAAGGGGAGGGACCTACAGTTTTACGCCGACTCCTAACGGCGATTGTATTT
>JAPVRG010209598.1:429-11419 GCA_029783565.1 Rhagoletis cerasi | reverse complement strand
TTTTCTTTGAAGAGCTCTATCGAGTCACATTTTGGGTGTGTCCCTAGTTAATACTTAAACAGTTATCGAAGTTTCGATTGTTCAATTTCCTTGCCTATTTTTAATTCATTCAATGCATCGGAAATATCGATTTTTATTTACGGCACTTGAATTTATTTGTATAACTTGGATTTGTAACTATTTAAATTAATTAATACATTTTACTGCGAGTAAATACTTAAATATTTATCGAATAATTCATTCGATGCATCGAAAATATCAATTTTTATATACGATACATCGATATGCATCGATACAATATTTCGATGCATCCAATCCAAAAAACATCGATGTATTTTATCTTTTTCACACACAGTGATGCCAAATTTAGTTAGAAAGAAGGAAGCTGCAGAGTTGCTTTTGTGCAAATAAAGACGAAATTCGAGTTTTTTCTAGAAAAGTTCAATTTTATACGAATTTTAGCATCACAAAGTTCGATTTCAAAAATTCGCCATTTTGGAGCTAAAATTCGATTAAAACTCGAATCTCGAAGCTTCGAATATCGAATTTACCCATCCCTATAATAGTGCCCTTCAAGTATGGATACCAGTTAAATATGAAAAGGTCCTTTAAATAAATTTTAAATTTACAAAGCAAAGGTTTGATAAGCGAGGATAACCCTTAAAATATCCGGAACCGACCATTAGACGGAGTTTCTTTTTGAATGCCACATTATGATTTTCAAAAATTGTTTAGGTAAACAACATTGACAGATGAAAATTCCTCCAAAGTATATTCGATACAACAGCGTCTCAAAGAAACCCATTTTGTGAAAAAATGGAAATTTTTCGTGCGATGATTTTTTTACGCATTTTAGTGCTGCTTAACTCAAAAACAAAGCTTGGAACGGCTTGATTCGGATTTTGTTAATGAATAACCATCAAAAACATTGTTTATGACTGGTTTGCAGAATTTAAGCGTGGATGCATCAGCCTCAGTGATGAGAATGATTCAGATGGATCGGCCTGTGACATACCGGGATATCGAGGCATCCTTGCACATTGGCAAAAGTCAAATTCAAACGATTTCGCATTAGCATTTAGTAGTGAAGAAAAATCTGCTGTTATATCATTAATATCTGGCAAAATTTTTATATATCGATGTTGTTTACCTTAACAAATATTAAATTTTCTAAAATCATAGTGTAGCATAAAAAAAAAACGACGGATTATCCTCGTATATGTGGATATTTGAATTCGTTCTCAATGAAAAAGCCCTTTGTTTTTAAATATGTATAGTATAGTCATAGTTTTTTAATATTTGTATCACTTAGTATAAAAAAAATTGAACCACTTGAACCGAACCGAACCGTGGTTCGGAGATACTTATAAACCGGTTCTTGTACCGGTACAAGTTTTTTCTAAATGGTTCGAACCACTGAACCGAACCGCACCGATTTTTGGAGTGGTTTGCAGCCCTGGTAAAAAGGCCATGTTGAGGGTGATCCACTCAAACGTCCATTCCAAATTTATCTTTCCTACAAACGTATTTAATATTTAGTTATTTTTAATATTCTTTTTCTTGTTTGGCGCTGTAATCGCCCAAGCGATTTTGGCCGAGCTCAACAAAGCACTAGGTTTCGAGTCGAATAATTTCAGGGCTGTAGCGTATGTGTCCATTCGAACGACATGACCAAGCCAGAGGGGCCGCTGTATTTTAATTCGCTGTACAATTTCCATGTCGTTGTAAAGCTCATACAGCTCATCGTTCCACCTTCTGCGATGCTCGCCGTTTCCAAAACGTAAAGGCTCGTAAATCTTCCGTATACTCTTTCTCTGACATTATTGTCGGTGTTAATGCAGGAAAAGGCAGAGTCTACCTCGCGTTTTTGGTACCGATGATCTCGATGTCAGCAGCATACGTCAGCAATTGCACGCTCTTGTATTAAATTGCTTCTGAGATGTTCAGCTCCCCAGCTCTTACTATCTTCTCCAGCATCATATTAAAGAAATCACACGACAGGGAATCGCCCTGTCTGAAATCTCGTTTGGTATCAAACGGCTCGGAGAGGTCCTTCCCAATCCTGACGGAGCTGGTGGTATTGCTCAACGTCCTTTTACACAGCCGTATTAGTTTCACGGGGATACCAAATTCAGACATCGCGGCGTAAAGGCAACTCCCTTTCGTAATGTCGAAAGCGGCTTTAAAGTCGACAAAAAGATGGTGAGTGTTGATCCTTTTCTCTCTTGTCTTCTCCAAGATTTGGCGTATAGCGAATACCTGGTCAGTGGTGGATTTAGCAGGTCTAAAGCCGCACTGATAAGGCTCAATCAGTTCGTTGACGGTAGGCTTCAGTCTTTCACACAATACGCTCGAGATTACTTTATAACCAATGTTTAGAAGGCTGATCCCGCCGTAGTTGGCGCGTATAGGTGGGTCGTCTTTCTTATGGATTGGGCGACCATATTCTGCATAAGTGTTGATGCATGCCATCAGCTCCAGAAGCTTTGTCGTTTTTCAGCCCCTTAATTACCATTCTTACCTTTTCTTTTGCACATCGACTCCATCATCATCTACCTTTGGCTCAGGTTCGACTTTTCCACTACTTTCGGCGCTGCTGCCATTCAATAGGGTGGAAAAGTGTTTCCTCCATAATTTAAGTACGTTCTGGACATCTGTCACTAGGTCGCTATGGTTGTTCTTACAAGAGTTCGCCCCGGTCTTGAAATTTCCGTAAGTCGCCTAACTCTCTGGTAAACTTTTCGGGCGTTTTCTTTTCTACCAGCATTTTAAGCTCTTCGCGCTCCCGTATTTCGGCCTGTCTCTTCTTTTTGCTGCAAATACGTCCGGCTCCCCTCTTCAGCTCCCTGTATCGGTCGCACATAGCTCGTGTAGAGCCCAATCGCAGAGTGGCCCTGTAGGCAGCATCTTTTCTCGCTTCAGCCTTGTAACACTCCTCGTCGTACCAGTTGTTCTTTCAGGTTCGCTCAAATCCGATTTATTCTTCGGCGGCGGTAACTGTGATTGCACTGCTCGCTTATCTCGGTTTATTGAAGAGCGCTCTCTGAGAGTAGGTACAAGAGTCGAATGGCGAATAAATTGGCTATCCGTTGTGATTGCAGCTTTTCGACGTTGAGCCTTCCTGGCATTGTTTGACGTACTTTTTTTGACCCTCGGAGTGTACGTATGTCTGGAAGCGTGTCTTCCGTCTATAACGACATGATAGATTTGGTTTCTCGTTTTTCGATCAGCCATGTAGCTCGATGGATCTTTTTATGCTTGACCCTAGTACTGCATACTACCATATTTCAAGCCCCGGCGAAGTCAATTAGCCTCAGTCCGTTATCGGACGTTTCGTGGTGGAGGCTGAATTTTCCGACAGTAGCGCCAAAGATACCTTCCTTGCCCACCCTAGTATTGAAATCGCCAAGTGCGATTTTGATATCGTGAGTGCCTGGTGCTTCTCTTCCGTCGAGAAGTGGGCGCAGATGAGCGAGATTCTGGGGTGAACTTCAGTACTTGGGGTCTCCCATCGCAAATCCAACACCGAATTTACGCTCCCCTACGTGGTAGCTGTAGTAGGCGTACCACGACCCCACACTTTCCTTGCCTTGCCCCGTCCATCGCATTTCTTGGACGGTGGTGTTGTCAGCCTTTATCATCCCGAGGACATCAACCAGCCGGGCAGAGGCACCTTCCCTATTAAGCGTCCGGATATTCCAGATGCATACCCTCAAATCATAGTCCGTTATTCGTTTGCCGTAGTCGTCATCAAAAGAAAAAGATAACGGCATCGACTCCATCAGACATTCAATTAAACACTAATCGGGCAATTAAGAATTTAACTTTTTTATGGTAAATCAAATTCAGTTAGCGCCTTAATCGAGAAAGCTTGGCTGATTGGTCGATTGACTTACTGCCTAAAAGTAGTATAATAGGAAAGTAAAAATGCCAAATAGGGTGCAGTTTTCTAATTAAAGATTATCTTTTTTCCCATTTAGCATTAATATAAAACCACGTCCTTAGAACAAAAGGTTCATATGAATATAAAAAAAGTGTTTTCCATTTGAAGTAAAATAGGGCAAAAAATGGAATTGTTGGTGCCAAGATGGCAGTGCTGACCCTTGCACGCATACATCATAAAACATTTCAACGACTGCTACAGTAGCACACAACCTACTGGATCAGCAGCTAACTTGACTGAACATCATTCAACGAAAATATATATTGTGGCGAATACTGCGAACACACGAATTAATTAAAGCGGACGATCGCGAAAGAGGTAGAAGCGCGACACCGAGAAACGTCAATGGAAAAATACTGCGATGCAAGTATGTGTGTGTGTTTGCTGCACTACGACAGATGATACTATAGAGCGACGGGAATTCTTGATAACGAGAACTTTCGTTTGGAAGTTTCTAGAGATGAGAGCGCAGGTATATAAGCGCGAGATTTACAGTGCACAAAAAGTCATTCGTAAATCAGAAAGCAGAGAGTATAGATCGTTGTAAGCAGTCAAGTTGCGAGCAACCAAGTTATCACCAAATTTATAGTAAGCAAGTATTGTAAAGTGTTTCTTGTACAATAAAGTTAGTCGTACTGTAAACTGGGCATTTTAATTTAACAATCCAGTGATCGAACCCGAAGTATTTGGGAAATTATCGAGGATAAAAGACAATCGTAACAATATGATTGCCAACCAAAGCAAGTAAATAATTATTCTTAGGTTGCAAGCAGAGTGAAAGCAAAGCTGAAGATGAAGACGAATCTGAAAACGAACTTCTAGGTAATGACAACTTACACGGCATCTTCGTATTCGCTCGTACTATAACTTTCGTACAAATGTATTTGTTTACAAATGCACTATTTTTCGTCTTCATCTTCGGTTCGCTTTCACTTTGTTTTTGACCAAACTGTACAAAAAAAAACATTTTGTGACAAAAAATCTGCCTACTCCCCAAACCTTTACCGATTTGGTTAATTCTTTTAATGTTCGTTATTAATTTTACTTTGAGATGGAGGTGCGCCTTTTATGAATAGTCGTGAAAGGGGCTCATAAAATTAAGTAGAGTGTACAACTGTTTCCCTAAACAGGCCCAAAAACTGTGGGCCTTCACTTAACAAGTCATCAATAAAGTAATATGTACTATTGAGTACTATATTTGAGTATAAATAAAGCATTTAACTCGGGTTAATTTTATGATTTCGCAGCGCTACCTCAAAGTACAATTAATAATAAACATTAAGAAAAATAAAAGAAACCGGTTAAGATTTGAGGAGTAGGTCAAAATACATTAAACATGTTCTTTTCAAACTTTTGAACTCTAAATTGTCAAATGTTTTTCAAAAAAATCCTAAACTGTCAAAATGTGTTTGTATGTGAAGTCTTTTTATTACAAAAAAAAGATTGAAAACCAGCTTTTGGAACGATCGCTTAACTCAGCAGAACAAATTCTGCTTATTGCACCTTGCAAAACAAGCAACCTCAAAGTACAATTAATAATAAACATTAAGAAAAATAAAAGAAACCGGTTAAGATTTGAGGAGTAGGTCAAAATACATTAAACATGTTCTTTTCAAACTTTTGAACTCTAAATTGTCAAATGTTGTTCAAAAAAATCCTAAACTGTCAAAATGTGTTTGTATGTGAAGTCTTTTTATTACAAAAAAAAGATTGAAAACCAGCTTTTGGAACGATCGCTTAACTCAGCAGAACAAATTCTGCTTATTGCACCTTGCAAAACAAGCAAAAACAAGTTGCCAAGGAAGAATGTCGCCCCCAATTTTTTTTTAACTTTATATTTTTTTATTCTTGTTTATATTTTACATGTCCTACTATGATATTTAAATAAAGCAGTGATGCTCAAAACAGCACCTGCGGGCGAAACTGTTTAATGGCTAAAACACAATACCGGCGAACGGCGAACTCACCACAGCGAAATACGCGCTGTCAAAATTAAAACACCCGCAAGCATATGAAATTGCCAATTGCCGATTGTGGCCGTATTTTTTTTTGCTTTCAAAATTATAGAAGAAATCAATGTATAACACGATTTTTTTCGGTTATGAAATACAGTTATCCATTCGTTAAATCTGGCTTAGAATAAAGTAAATTATAAAAATTTCTCCTTGTTTTATAATTATATATGTTACTCCTTCCCCATTTCTAAAAGTGCTTCGCCGTTCGCCGGTATTGTGTTTCAGCTATAAGGCTTTCTATAGATTTTATATGAACGCGCATAGATTAAAAGCTTTGTCTGCGCATCACTGCTCTAGACACCAGAAGCAACAGCAAAATACACATAACTGTTGTTTTTCCTCTAATGATATTACCTGTTCCACAGATTTGTAGTAGGCAGTAGAGAAGGGATTTTTGGAAAATTAATATTTTTTAACCGTAGACATCACTAAAATGCAGATGGCCCCATTTTCCTCAAAGGAGAAAACGCTGCACCTCTTTCCCCCGTTTTAATTTTAAAAATTTACTTTTAAATAGGTAACCCGAAAGAGATATTTTTATTTATTCGTTCAAATCTAAAATTTCGAAGGAAGTAATTTAAAAAAACTGAAAGCCTGTCTAATAAAACAAGGACCGAAACTGTTATGGGGGTTTCCCACAAAATTATTTTCAAATTGTTATTTTCTAACTTTTCACTAAAAATTCAAAAATAATAAATTATTTTTTTAACTCATACAACCCAATGTGTTATTTAATGACTTTTTTAAACCGAAATAAAAGTCTTTTCATGCAAATATGTATCTTTTCTACTTTTCGTAACACTTATACTTGGACTTTAAAATTAATTATCGTTGAAAAGAGCCACCTTAAAAATTTTATATGTAGGATAACATAATAAAAGTCCTATATCTTATTTTGTAGTAAATTAACATAAGAAGGTCTGGAAAATGTACACATATGTACATATATCTTAAAAGATGGATGGGGTAATTTGACCCAATTCCTTTTTAATTTATTTAAGCAATCATTTTAGTAGTATTGTATTTATAATAAGAAATGTAAAAAATTTTTTTGTGATAAATGTTCCTAATTCTAAAATGATTAACTAAATTTTAATTTCCTAATTCAAAAGTGTTTTTTATTTCATTTTTTTCTTTACAACTACAATATATTTCATTCGGTGACATTTCGGATCACCTTAACCGCGAGTTAATATGTAAGACACAAAAAAATCCTACATCATCAGGTGATCGTGTATACATCCTAGACAAATCTTCTTCTTCTTCTTTATTGGCGCTATAACCGCCTAAGCGATTTTGGCCGAGTCCAAAAGAGCACGCCAGTCATTTCTCTTCTGTGCCAATTGACGCCAATTGGAAATGCCAAGTGAAGCCAAGTCCTTCTCTACCTGGTCTTTCCAACGCAGAGGAGGCCTTCCTCTTCCTCTATTACCAGCATCGCGTCCCGCGGTGAATACTTTCAGAACAGGAGCGTTTCTGTCCATTCGAACGACATGACCTAGCCAGCGGAGCCGCGGTAACTTAATTCGCTGCACTATGTCTATATAGTTGTAGAGCTCATGAAGCTCATCGTTAAATCGTCTGCGGTACTCACCATTGCCAACGCGCAAAGGCCCGTAAATCTTTCGCAGAATCTTTCTCTCGAAAACTCCAAGAGCCTCTTCATCAGATGTTTTCATTGTCCATGCCTCCGCGCCATACACCAGCACAGGCAAGATGAGTGACTTATAGAGTGTGATTTTTGTACGACGAGAGAGGACTTTACTTATCAATTGCCTACTCAGTCCAAAGAAGCACTTGTTGGCAAGAGTGATTCTCCGTTGAATTTCAAGGCTGACACTATTATTGGTGTTAATGCTGGTTCCCAGATAAACGAAGTTGTCTACTTTTTCAAACTTGTAATTGTCAACAGTGACGTGGGTGCCAAGACGCGTATGCTCTGACTGTTTGTGTGATGACAGGAGATAATTCGTTTTGTTCTCGTTCACCACCAGACCCATTTGCTTTGCTTCTCTATCTAATACCGAGAAGGCAGAACAGACGTAGCTCTTCTTTTTACCGATAATGTCGATGTCGTCGGCATACGCCAGCAATTGCTCGCTCTTGTAAAGTATTGTGCCTGAGCGGTTCAGATCTGCAGCTCTTATTATCTTCTCCAGCATCAGATTAAAGAAATCACACTAAAGGGAGACTAAAGGGAGCCACCTTGTCTGAAACCTCACTTGGTATCTAACGACTCGGAGAGGTCCTTCCCAATTCTGACGGAGCTGGTGGTAGTGCTCAACGTCATTTTACACAGCCGTATTAGTTTTGCGGGGATACCAAACTCAGACATCGCGGCATAAAGACAACTTCTTTTCGTGCTGTCGAAAGCGGCTTTGAAATCGACAAATGGGTGGTGTGTGTCGATCCTATTCTAGCGGGTCTTTTCCAAGATTTGGCGTATTGTGAATACCAGATCTATGGCGGATTTGCCAGGTCTAAAGCCACACTGATAAGGTCCAATCAGCTCGTTGACGGTGGGCTTCAGTCTTTCACACAATACACTCGACAAGACCTTGTAACCTATGCTTAGAAGGCTGATCCCGCGGTAGTTGGCTCGTATGGCGGGGTCGCCTTTCTTTTGGATTGGGCAGGTCACACTTAAATTCCAGTTGTCGGGCATGCGTTCATCTGAACATATTCAGCTCTTCGCCGCCGTAGTTGAATAGCTCAGCTGGCAGGCCGTCAGCTCCAGCAGCTTTGTTGTTTTTCAGCCGCATAATCGCTATTCGTACTTCGTCATAGTCAGGCGGTGGGACATCGACTCCATCGTCATTGATTGGGGGCTCGGGTTCTTCTTATTTCAGTGCTGTTGCTATTCAATAGAGTGGAAACGTGATCCCTCCATAATTTAAGTACGTTCTGGACATCGGTCTCTAGGTCGTCATGGTTGTTCTTTTAGGAGTTCGCACTGGTCCTGAAACTTTCCGTAAGTCGCCTAACTGTCTGATAAAATTTTCGAGCGTTTTTCCCGTCGGCCAGCATTTCAAGCTCTTCGCACTCACGTATTTCGGCCTCCCTCTTCTTATTGCGGCAAATACGTCTCGCTTCCTTCTTCAGTTCTCTATAGCGGTCCCACATGGCTCGCGTTACGCCCGATCGCAGCGTGGCCCTGTAGGCGGCATCTTTTTTCTCTGCAGCTTCTTGACGTTCCTCATCGTACCACTTGTTCTTTCGGGCTCGCTGAAATCCGATTATTTCTTCGGTGGCGGTACTTGTTGTTGAAGATTGCTCTCAGAGAGCAGGTGTGAGAGTCGAGTAGCAAATAAATTGGCCGTCTGTTGTGATTGCAGCTTTTCGACATTCAGCTTTCCTTGCAATTTTGGATGCATATTTTTTGATGCACAGAGGCGGGTGCGTATCTTGGCTGCAACAAGATAATGGCCCGAGTCGATGTGTGGTCCTCGGAGCGAACGTACGTCTAAAACACTGGAAGCATGCCTTCCGTCTATGACAACATGGTCGAGTTCGTTTCTCGTTTTTCAATCTGGAGACAGCCACGTAGCTTGATGGATATTTTTATGCTGGAACCTAGTACTACACAATACGATGTTTCGGGCCCCGGCGAAGTCGATCAGCCTCAGTCCGTTATCGGACGTTTCGTGGAGGCTGAGTTTTCCGACAGTGGCGCCAAAGATCCCTTCCTTGCACACCTTGGCATTGAGGAATAACATTTGCAAAAAATAAAATAATGAGTAAACTCAGAAGCAGTCGGGGTAGCATGATGCAAAGAAAATGTAATAGCGCAATACTAATCTCAGACAGAAATTTATTTGAGTCCATTAACTTTTTATTTATTTATTTACTTATTTATATATATATTTATTTATTTATTTCAGGCACCGTAATCATTATGATTTCTATCAAAAAAATTGATATTTAATTATTGTTTCAAGATTTTAAAATTTCCGATCAATATTAATAATACATTTCTGAGTTTTATTATATTGCTCAAATATACAAATTGTATGTTAATTTATACTTTTTTGATCAAATATAATACCCATTTTTCGAATGTTATTTTTTCGCTCTGAAAAATCATTATTTTTTTATATTACTATTTTTTGATTAAAAATAATCATCATTTTTTAGTTAAATTTTTTTGTTCAAGAAAAATTATAATTTTTTGAGTTTTATTTTTTTCATCAAATAAAATCATTACTTTTTGAGTTAAATTTTTTTGATCGAAAATAAAACTCATTTCTTGAGCGTTATTTTATCTCGCAGAAATTAAAAATTAACTTTTGAGTTTTATTTTTTTGTTCAGAAAGAAAAACTCAAAACGCCACAACACTTTTCTAATACGTATTTCGGGGTAAATATTTTTTGCGCCATCGTCAACATATGGGCATTTCCATGGTGGCGCACGTGACAGTCGTACGAATTCAACGTGCAAAAAGAAATAGACTAATTTAAATTTCCTCTTCCAAAGATACAAACAAACCAACATGGGTTCGTGACGTGACATAAAATAGAAGTGGTTTTCCGCTGCACCTATAAAAATGTAAAAATCTGCGAATAATGTATGAATTTTTGAATGCAAATTATTACAGTTTAATCTGTTAACCTAGTGTTATGCTAGCCTTCTTTTTGCCTTGAAAATACTTGTTAGATTTTTTTGTACAAAATATAATAAGGTACGTAACGTGACGTTCGTAACGTGACATATCGTTTACTAACGAAGAAATTCCTTACATCATTTTGAGTTTAACTTCCTGTCTTTTGCATTTGCACGGTAATTATCTAATTTTTAGGGATTTTTTATCTCTTCTCCATACCATTTTAATTTTTTCTTTTTTTTCAGCGATTATAATTAAGTTCAATTGTAATTACATTTTGTTTTAATTTTTAATATTTGATTGTTGGTTTTGGTCTATTGTCTCATATTCAGCGCAAGTTCTATCTGTTGTCTCATATTTAATGTAAGCTCTATTGTATTTTTTACCTATATTTGTTGTACTAAAAAAGAAGGCAATTCTTACTGTACTAA
>JAPVRG010209374.1:8801-20291 GCA_029783565.1 Rhagoletis cerasi | reverse complement strand
TAAACTATAAACTTAAATGTAGAAAATAAGTTGCTATATGTTTAAAAATTAAAAATAATTTTTTTGAAAAGCGAACAGAGTTTCAACGAAATAAAAACAATATTATGAAAAACAAACTTTAAACAAACTTTTTTAACATAAAAGTACATTCATCTATAGAAAGTATTCTCTCCGAAATATTATTAGAACAGATATTGTAACATAACTTTAAAATTTTGTCTAGGTGGCAACCCGAAAATATATCTGGATTAAAACACGACAGAATACCTTTCATTTGATACTAATATTGTCATATTTTTTTATAATTGAACGGAATGTGAATCTTATCCATTTCTTGTGACCATAGCTTAGGCTATAATTCCGGTGCCGGTAGAGGTATTGAAGCGAATGTTAGTTTCAAATGTGCCCCCTCTAAAGTAGATTACTGTATGAAAATTTGAGAATAGTCCGCCATGGTTCGCAGGAGATACCAGTTTTTTTGTGCTAAATGCGAGCTCTGAACCCCTGTGCGTCGGTAGAAGGAATGCCCATATGAGTTTTTGCCCAAATATTCTCAATCGGATTGAGCATGGAAATCTACAACTGTATTTTTCTGCGTTTTTCTGAATTTCAATTGTGTTTCTCTGAAATACATTTCGGGTTTTCTGAAATACATTTATCCTTTTCTCAATTTCATTTGAGTTTTTCTGAAATACATTTGGGGTTTTCTGAAATTCATTTGAGGTTTTCTGAACCACATTCGGCCTTTTCTGAAAATCAGTTGAGGTTTTCTGAATATCATTTGAGGTTTTCTGAAACACATTTGGCCTTTTCTGAAAATTAATTGAGTTTTTCTGAAAATCATTTGTAGTTATCGGAAATACATTGGTGTTTTTCTGAAATACTATTGGAAAAGGTGTAGTTATACGAGTAATACGTTGAAAAACAAATCTTCCCCTTTCCAATGCCGTTAAGTTTGCCAAATATCTTTTCTTTACCGAGATATCGAATTTTGAAATTTTAATACTAATGAATTTCTCTGTGTTCGAAAATCCATTAACCCTTTGAACCAAAAATTTTCCTATTAGCTTCTTTTGCATAAAAAATTTGACTCGGATCTATTTTTTCATTTTATACGCCAGGATTAGAGACACGATATCGAACCGAAAGTATCGATATGGTGCTCATTTAAAGAATCGCGGTAAAAATATCGGTACCCATTCATTTCGGAAAAAAAGACTCGATATACCAATATACACCCAATTTTGTTTTTCTTTTTTTGTTTTTAATGTGTTTTTCTTTTTGCTTTTAATTTTCTTGTTTTTGTTTTTTTCCTGGAATCGGATTCAGCGTCGAGAATTCTACGAGAAATCATGTATCACTGGTTCATAACAAAAAAAAAATTTTTAAAACAGTGTAATCAAAGGCTTGTTGATAACGAAAATAGAAAAAAAATTTACCTACACACAAAGCATCATTTTTCACGGGACCTCAAACAAAAAGTTATCAAAAGTTTACAATATTGTCCGACTGATAATATGGTTGCGAATTGTTATTGAAATCAGTTTGTATTTTTGAGTAGAAGTTTTGGATGTTTGAAAAACACTATACGAATATTTACTTGGTAATATTGTAAATCAAAAACCATTTACAAATATGAAAAATGTATGTGAGAAAATTTTCATTCTAACTGGCTAACCAGAATGGTGGGGCTGTGGTAATTAGTAAGAGCTGTAAAAAGTTAAAATATTCTAAATGCTCTAAGCTGTCCACAAAATGTAGCTGTGGTTATAAGGTAGTACTAGGTGGACCCGTGCGCGCCTTGCGCAAAAAAAAAAACAAAAATGGTTTGAAACCTTTTATTAGTCCAGGTCCAGGATTTTTCAAACCTTTTTCTCAAATTTTGAAGTTTCCTTCATACAAACTTACATATGTCGAATTTCTGAAAATTTGAGAAACAGCAATAGCTTTTTTTTATAAATATGACCCAATGACCACAAAACCACCAATCAGAAGTAATAGATATATGTATGTCCCTTTAACTCGAGTTTATGACCCAACGTGAACGCAGTCTTATTCACTTATTTTAGCACTTCATTCGCATTCCAATGTTCAAGTGTAGATGGTGCGCTCGCAGTGGGTTGAGCGCTGTGATATTCACCACTGCCTTTAATTATTCTATCACTGTTCAGTCTTAGTGTTCAAATGTAGATGGCGGGAGGCATGATGAATGTCACAGCCACAATAGCGTTGCAGTACGAATTGATTTTTTTGTGCATTCACAATCGTTTATTTTAAAGAATTAGTTTTTATAAAATACGCTTAAACAAAAGCACTCCGCTAATTAAAACATGGTTTTGCATGTAGAGCTAACCCCCACCTTTAAAACGATACCTTATTTATTAATATTGGTTCCAAATGAGAGCAGAAAATTAGGAACTAACACAAAAAGACCTTACAGAAATAATATATATGATATGATGATGATTGTGGCTATGGTACAAGTAAAACTCCACACCAGATGGAAAAGTAGTACATTCGGTACAAATACACCATTTGGAATGTTGCCAAAATAATTTCCTAGAAAGCTTTCTTTCTTTTTTTCGATTTAAAATTAAATTTAGTCGTTTGTGGTATGAGCCAAAACCAAAAATTTTCGCCAATTCTTTCCTAATTTGTGAGGCTCCACCAGCTATTGAAACCAACTGCAGGATTGGCAAGCACAACCGTCGTATTTAGACTGCATTTGGCTTTGTTTATTCATGTCATTAAAAACTCATACAGATCCCCATTTCACGCCTTCGCTCCCAAAAGTCTTCCCAAACTCACCTTCTAGACTCGCTGAAATATTTGATTTTAAGGCTAACGATATCAATGCCCCTGCGTACGCTAGCAGCATCTTTACCAGCTGAAGGCAACTTCAGTAGCGTTATAACTTTCGTGATATACGAAACCACCGAAAGGACCTATGTAATGCTATCCTGACTTATGAAGGGGCTGAGGCGTATAAATGCTTCAAAAAGTTGGTTGAAAAGGCGTAAAATAAGGGTAAATAACATGCGTTCGCCGGCAAATGCGTTACGCCGTGAATGTCAAATAAAATTGAATGCGTGTATTTTTATGACTGCTGTTACAATTACGAATGCGTTGGCGCAGTTGCCGTCGAAATTAAACCAACTCGCTACTTTTCTGTTGCGGTCATGCGTTGACATTTGAAATTACATTTGTTGATATGGTTAACAGCTGTTTTTTGTTTACAAACGAATGTGCGGCACAACGCAAGGTGTGCAGAAGCAAATTTTTTTAACGTCGTCAGAGCACAAACGGATTAACGCAATACCGCAGCAATTACAAGTATATACCTTCAGCTAGACTCTTGCGAACCGCGCTACAGCGGAAACTGACGCAGTTACCCACGGACGCAAGAACGGAGAGCGTGTAAGCTGACATGATCTAATGGGGTTTGAATGCAAACGAAAACTCACCACCGCATGACGGTGACGTTGCCGTTGCTTCTCTCTCTCTATCAACAGAAAATTTGATATGTTTTCTCAAAGGATTTATTGAATAGGTTTTAGGGTTTGGCCTTCAATGCCTTGAAAGGATGCAGCCGATGTCTCAGATCAGAAGCATGGGGTTTTCTTTTCAATATCAGGTAGAAGAAGTCGCAGGAAAATTAGTCGCCTTGTTTCCTTGCGTAAATTTTTCCTGCACAATTTATGTAAGTAGTTGATCGAACGGCTCGAAGAAATTTTTCTTAATTCGGACGGAGGTAGAAGCTTCGCTAAACGCTTAATGGGTGAGTTTTGAGACGATCCAAATTTAAGAAATGGTGTCATAGAGACAGTCTTTCCTTCTTCTATCAAAAGGACTCTAAATTTCTTGGTTCATTTGTATTCTTTTAGGTACACCGAGTTTTCAGACGATCAGCGCTAAAAATTTAGCTCATAAGCTTGTAGCTGAATGAAGCGCTGAAAGCCTGAAAAACTTGGTGTAGAGTTCTATTCTTACGAACTCGCTAGTTAAATTATTATATGTAAATCTTTATACATTTAAACATTAATTTCTCTTACAATATGCACCAAACCCTTTTCAACTCAATATATTCACAAACCATTCATTTATAAACGCACACACGCGCGCATGCGAACAATGGCGCTCCGATGTTGACATCAAGTTAGCTTCCGTGGCACTTCTGCTTTAGTCTAAGGACCTTAGACAGCGTTTATAAGCTTGCAATCGCCCACTTAAGTAGTTCCTGTCTGAGCTGTCTTGTCTTGCAGAACGTTTTGCAATGCCGCACAGTATCGCGACTCCATACAAGCTGCGGCCAAAAATAGTAAATGTGTTCCGATTCCCCTGAAATTTATTATAAGATCTTCCTTCATTGTAGGAAAAGGAAATTTTGAATATAGTGTAAATTAAATAGCTGTCACGCCTTGCACCCTAGTTGGCGAAAATACTGAATGTGCACCGATTTTGATGAAATTTTATAGGCAGCTTTATATTATCAAAAAAAAAATTAAAAATGTGAAATTTGATAAAGATCGGGCAAATGTGTGAGTTCAAGGGAAAATACATTCTGAAGAAATTTCATATACAACCTTAATGTATTACCTACATATGAAGAAAGGTGGGCCTCTTTGTGATTCTCAACGTAAAATAAATTGGTCGGAAACAAGTTATTTTATTCAAACTGAGCACATATGTATGTATAATATAAGGTGTCACTAAACAATAGAAAACATTTTGAAGCGAGCTCCAGAGCATATTCTCATCAGTCGTAATTTGAAGTTGAAATTACTTGAAACAAAGCATGAAAAAATCGCTGATATCTTCGGATATGTTTTTTTTTATTGTCTTCTAAAGTAAGGGTACTCTCCCCCAGATGGTTGAATTAATAAAAAAAAACTAGGTTGGTGTGCAGTAAAACTATTAAATATTATTACTCAACTGCATTAATTATAAATTCTGATTTTAAGCACATGCTTTTTTCATGAAATATCCCGTTAGATGTGCCAAGTTTGATCACGTTCTGGACAAAACATGCAAAGATATTTTGAAAAATATTGCTTGAAAAACTCTAATGGATATATTGCCAAGTAATTGACATCAACATCTTTCTAAATTTCACCATCGAATTTTATCAATTCTGGTCGCAGTCGCGACACTGTGCGCCGTCCCTCGTCCGACGTACGGAGCTCACGACTTGGGAACTCGAATCTAGAAAAGTAGTTTACCAAAATCCTCAACTTAACAAAATGCTCAATGCAGAACTCCATAAACTAAATTGTAAGAAAGAGGAGAAGAAAGCGCGCAACAACGTCAAACTAATCGTAAGAATACTCCTACGGGGGCATGTGGGTGAAATTCGCTGAAAAGTTTAAGTGAATGAGGAAAGCGAAGGATTTGCAGGCAAAATCGGTGCGGAAGAAGCAATAACAAAGACCCTTGTTGCCTTCTCTGTGTGCCTTCGTTGTGGATGTGGATGTTTCTTTTCGGAGGTGATCATTGTTTTTCGTTTAGTCTTTTCAGTTTTTCCATTTCTTTGTTGCAATGAACTTTGTAACTTATTCAAGACAATATAAGGATACGAAGCCATGCACCACACACTGGCGTAAATATGTATGTGTGTAAAATGCATCTGGACTGTGAGTACATGAAAGTGAGAAAATGTATTTTGAAGTTGTTTGCAAGTTGAAGGCTTCATGGCCATTAGACGTTTGCAGCTTCAAACTATTTTAAGCAAAGTGTAATGCTAACAATGAAGTGCAGTTTTATCCACAAAATTGAAAAGTTTGTTCAAATGGCGAGACCCCTACGTACTAGGGATGTTGCGAATGTGGAATTTCAGACATTCGAATGAGGAAGCGGATGCGAATATCAAGTATTTTAAGAAATAATTTATGTTAGTAAATTAAGTAATTTAGGTAAATGGAAAAACGGAAAAGTTAGTATTTTTTAATAATGCTTATTTTATTTAGTACTTGAAATTAAAAATATGAGCATTATATATAATAAAAAGTAATGCTGCTGCCCTTTCAGGTTCCAGCCGGTTTCTTAAAGGGTCGTGAATCAAACCTGCGCCATTAAATGACTGCTAGCTCGGAATATAAGCCAGTTCAGAGGCCTTTCAGTTATATTTATTCTTTTTATTGCGGTACAAGTATAATTCCTTTTTGAGAATAGCATCGGGACTGCTAATGTCGGATGTATCCTCCTGCCTTCATCTTCCCTTAAAGAATCTAGCTTGGCTGTCAAGTTTTTCACATTCCGCTTTATCATTACTTCTGTGCGTGCTAATTTTGACAATCATTACACAAACACACAAAAGTGGTTGTTTACGAGATGTATATGCCACTCGGGTAACACGACCTAACGTCGCATCTCCTCGGGGAAAAAATTGGCTACCATTTTTCATTTTTTTGCTAGATATGTGTTTTATCAGTGCACTTGCAAAATATTCGCATTCGCAAAAGCTCCGCATTGATTTTTGCGAATGCGGATTAATGCGGAAGCTCCGCGATTGTGAATGCGAATACGAATATTCGCAACAACCCTGGTACGTACTTACATATGTACATATGTACGAGTATGTGAGTAACATACATGTACATGACTGTCCGGCTCACAATTTGAGTAGACAAATATTTGTTATGTAGCATTTGAAAATTAATATTTTCTTATGTTTTTTAATTTGGAGCTTACATATTTTTCTACATGTTTAGCTTAGCTTCTATCCAATTTGTGGTGTAAGTCGTTATGAGCCCGAAAGAACCACTGGTAAAGAGAGAAATGTCACGAGGCTGCAGAAGAAAAAGATGCCGCCACGCTGCGTTCGGGCGCATCGGGAGCTATATGGAACCGTTATAGAGAGTGAAAGAGGAAAGCGAGACGCAATAAGAAGAGAGATGCCGAAATACGGGAGTGCGAAAAGCTTGAAATCATGGCCGACAGGAAAAACGCCCGAAAATTGTATCAGAGAGTCGGGCGACTTACGGAATGTTTCAAGACCGGGGCGAAATCTTGTAAGAATAACCATGGCGACCTAGTGACCGATGTCCAGAACGTACTTAAATTATGGAGGGAACACTTTTTCACCCTGTTGAATGGAAGCAGCACTGAAAGTTGTGGACAAGACGAACCGGAGACACCAGTTGACGATGATGGCGTCGATGCCCCACCCCTGACTAAGAAGATGTACTAATAGCAATCACGCGGCTGAAAAACAACAAAGCTTCAGGAGGTTTCGGCCTGCCAGCTGAGCTGTTCAAGTACGGCGGCGAGGAGTTGATAAGGTGCATGCAGTCAGATGAACGCATGCCCGACAAATGCAATTTTAATGTTCTCTGCCCAATCCACTAGAAAGGCGATCCCGCTATACACGCCAACTACCGCAGGATCAGCCTTCTAAGCATAGGCTATAAGGTCCTATCGAGCGTATTGTGTGAAAGACTGAAGCCCACCGTAAACGAACTGATTGGGCCTTATCAGTGTGGCTTTAGAGCTGGTAAATCCACCATAGACCAGGTATTCACTATACGCCAAATCTTGGAAAACCCCTGAGGGAAGAGAATCGACACTCACCATCTATTTGTCGACTTCAAGGCGTTGGCGACGGCGAGTACCACAGACAATGGAACGATGAGCTGTATGAGCTGTATGAGCTTTACAACGACATGGACATTGTGTAGCGAATTAAAATCCGCTGGCTTGATCATGTCGTTCGAAAGGACACAGACGCGCCAGCCCTGAAAGTATTTGACTCGAACCCTGCTGGTGGTAGAAGGGGAAGAGGGAGGCCTCCTCTGCGTTGGAAAGACTAGTTTGCACAGAAGAGAAACAACTGGCGTGCTTTGTTGAACTCGGCCAAAATCGCTTAGGCGGTTACAGCACCAAACAAAAAGAAAAAGAAATAATGAGCTAAAATTAAAAATCGGAACTATGTATACATGTGTGCATGCATTATATATCGTATAGGCCATACTTACATACATGCACATGTACACATATATTATAAATATAAAAGTAGTGAGAAAAATGTAAAAGCTTCAACTATTAAACCGTCGCAATTTTAAAGTAAAATATTTAGATATGCCAAAACAAATAATCAATTTCTAATGTAATCGTATAAACTTACGAAAGCGATTATAACGCTACTGAAATTCCGAAATCTATAAAAACATCTGCATCCAACTGCTAACAATGCAGCCGAAAAGCAGCAAAAAGTGAAGATAGCCACTTGTTGCGAAAATTTGTTGAATGTCTAAAATTTATGGCCTAACCGTAACAGCAGGCACATCAGTGTATAACCAAAGGACATAAGCATGTTTATACGGAAATACTTTGTTACCACTGCCAACACTGCCTTTGGCCGTGGAAGCAGCGAAAAATGTATGTACGTATATACATATATATGTATGACACAAATGTAGATAAAAACAAATAGACGCACGTGGAAACCCATAACATTTTGTTTTGCACTGGTGAAGAGGTTTTTATTTATAGCCAAATTATCAAAAATAATCGCAATCAGTGCAATGTGCCAACAAGCAACATCCACTCTAGACAAGTTTAACATACACACATACATGCATACATATGCATGTATTTATACGTATATAAGTATAACAAGTATTTTAAAAAGAATACTATTTTAAATATAAACTTTTATTAGTTGTTAATAAAAAACGAACTAAAAGGTTAAATTATATCGCCACCTAACGGCTAAACCTTTTGTGGAGTTATTTCTTTCCATTTAAGTAATACGCGCTCTAGATATGAATGAAATCGGACAATAAATACGGGTGCTCCAAATATCTCGTCTCCTGCGCCACCTATCGGGCAAACTTTTTTGTGGAGTTATTCCTTTTCATGTCAATAATATACTTTTCAAACATGAACCGAATAGGACCATAAATACGAGTTTTCCAATATTTCTACACGTAGCGGATTATTTCATCTTTCATATTGCATTATCATCGGGTTCTGAGCTAAGTTTTAAGTCTCTAGCTCATCGTGAAGTTGGTTAAAAATTTATTGCAAGATTTGATTACAGACAGGTGAAATTTAATAAAAACTTGGAAAATAGGAGCTAATTTCAATTTTTTTATTTACACAATTACCTTAACCATGAAATATGTATTACAAGGTTCCTAGTTTACAATTAATTCAGTATTTTCTTCCTTTTTAGTCGATGAAAATTACAAACTCACTGTTTCTATTCAACGAAATAGCCAAAGAGGTAAAATATCAAAACAACATAAAGCCAACAATGCGAATGTAAAATCCTGCGACTGAGCTGCCGCCACTGCCTCTCGCCTTGCATGTAACATCGTCTGCTCAATGTGGTTATGGCAACAATAGCCATGCAAAGCGTTGCCATTTATCTCACGCGCCGCACACAATGGCCATGCTAAAGCCGTGTTTATTGTTGTTGGCGTTGTAGCGGTCATGAGTTTTACATCTTAATTGAAGACGCTTTCGCACCTTTTGGCCGACGATTCTCCACAATAAAAATGCGATACCCCGAAAAAGAAGGAAAACAGTTTAAGATGCAGTTTCTTATTTTCAAACACGGCCCGGAAATTGTGATAGAATATACACTGACACATTAAAAGCAACGCTTATATAAGCGCATTGAATGCTGACAAAAGATTTTGTTCTGAGAGATTTTGGTTAAGTGCAACCGCTTTGCTGATGATGAGTCACGAGTTCAGCGAGCAAACATAAGTACGTGCATATGTACAGTGGTGGCCACATAATTAGGTAAAATATTGTTTTATAAATTTTGACCACTTATTTTTTCCACGTTTATCTATTTTTAATTAATTTTTTTACAAAAATAATGGTTATGCTACAAAGGAACTCGAAGTTTCAACTGTTCAATCAAGTTTAACATTTTGATGACCATTATTTGAAATTTGGCGAATTTTTATAAATCCTGTACAAGGTTTGAAATTTTGAGTTGCTTGGTTTTCGTTGTAGCATAAACTATACGTTTGTAAAAAAAAAACTAATTAATAAATAAAGAAAAAAGGAAAGGTCAAAACTTGTAAACAAATAGTGTCCCTAATTATGTGGCTTCCTCTGCGTTGGAAAGTCCAGGTGGAGAAGGACTTGGCTTCACTTGGCATTTCCAATTGACGTCAGTTGGCACAGAAGAGAAACGACTGGCGTGCTTTGATGGGAACTCGGCCTAGATCGCTTAGGCGAAAATTATGTGGAAATACATGCACAAAAATATTTTGCATTCACACTCAGCAGAGTGGGTATAATGAAAACTATAGGGCAGATATTTGCGGTGTGAAAGGATCAAATGGACGTTGAAAATTTGGCTGAATTTGGAAACGTCAATAGCAATGCATACGAACAAAGTTTACTATTCTGTAACGCATTGCAGATTTATTACATTGCATCATATTTGAAACGCATTAATCCGGTAGTCGGTGCGCAGTGACAGAGAAAATCGCGCATCACTAAGAAAGTTGTTGCTTTTTGGCAATTATATATGCAGCGATGGCGGACTCAGATAGTGGGCTTTTTTATCATTTGTTTTATTAAATTATACTAAACTTATACCAAATATGCATTAATTTTAGTGATTCTGGCAAAAAATGGACCCATGATCGCAAGAAACTACTTCTTACCACACGATTGCATTATGAGGGTGACTTTGGTGAAAGCGAAGTAAAAGTAGATATCGATACCTGCATTGTATCCCATCATCTCTAAACAAAACCACAATCAGCTGACTGTACGAAAATAAACTTTGCAGTAAAAGTATTCTACAACGTCAAAATATACAACGCATGTGTATATACTGTAGTCAAACTGTATCGATATTTTGCAGTAGTACGTTTTCGAAGTCAGCCTTTATTTGCCTACTTCTTCGTTTTTTTTTTTCTTTCCACTCATTTGTTCACGCCAATTCATTCTTTAATGCGCAAATGATTGAATGGTGGCCAAAGTGGTAAGCAGGATTGCCGAGTAGGTTAGAATTAGCAAGATATGTAGAATGTATGTATCATTAGGGCTGGTCGAAATTTTTATTTTCCTTTAAACCTTTTGTAATAGTGAAAAGTTGTGGTTAAGATTATGAGGTCTATTAAACGCCTATGAAATATTATCCTTTTATTTTAAATGTAAGAGCTTTCGCATCGATCCCTATGTGTTACAAGGCACACTGGTATAAATTCAGTGTTTTAGAGAACGGTTTGGTTGTTATTAGAGGTGACAGATCGAATTGAAAAAAAAAACATTTTTGAATCGGATCGAAATAAAAATAATCGCTTCAGGAAAGAATCGTCAAAAAATAAATGGATCTCCCAAGATCGATTCATATACTTTGCCAAATAACACCTTCTACTTAATTTTTATAAAGAAACAAAACACTGCGATTTTAAGTACTTTTTGAAACATACATTGCTCATAACGGTTTCAGTATCCAGATTTATCCAAAAGCTATTAGGTAGCTAACAATCCGTAAATACTTTTGAAAAAACAAAAATT
>JAPVRG010209272.1:0-12434 GCA_029783565.1 Rhagoletis cerasi | reverse complement strand
AAAATTTGTTGACTAGTGTGATCGATAATAAAAATGGAAGAAAATTTAATTCCCATTTTGTTGAGTTCCGAAGACGTCACTATTTTCGCCCGGGTAAAAGATATCGACCATCAAATTGACACCGCGCAAAATTTGGAGTTAAATAGTTTTTATAAAAATCATTTTGTATTAATAAAATTGTTTCGAAAAATATTTTCTGTGTTTTATTTAACATTTATAAAATATCAAAATGATATTGAATTCGTATAGATTTACATTTTTATCATATCAAATGTACATATTTTTAATGTTAATTTAACATTTAAAATGTCCGCACTACATTGGATAATAGTGTTTATTTTACATTTTTAGTGTCAGTTTTGCATTAAAATAACAGCAATTATACATTTCTTAATATAATATTAATAATGTTAAAATTATAATGGTGTAATGTCAATTTTAACATTTTTTAATGTTGGATGACTTTTGTAACCAAAAATTGTTATTTTTACGGCTGTTTATGGTACATTTTTGGTTCAGTGTACTGAAAGAGATATTAAGAAAGAAATGTTATGTAACTCATCGAAAATCGCTAGTTTTTTCATCGACATTTTTTTACAAATGTATAAATAACCTACAAATATACCATATGAATGCGGAATCGTGTACTCTCGTGGGAGACGAGTAACGAGCAATCCTGAATTGTACATCCCCATATTTCAAAGCCCATGGTAAATCCTTGAACGTATTTTGAAATCGGACTCTGGAACACTTTTATACTTTCTTTCAGTCGTTTTTGCAAATTATGCACATAAAATTTTGTAAAAAAAATGTTTGTTGAAAACAACTAGAGATGTTTCGTATTTGTTCGTCATATTTAACAAAAAAAAATAGAAATACTATTCTATAGCTGCGTGGCTTTCATCAAATTAAAGGCCAGACTTGTAACTATAGAGCAAAGGGTACCTAGTAAACATATGACGACAACTCTTCGATCTACAACAAAATGTCTCTAAACCAAATGAACTAAAATAAAGTACAAAGTACATCACACTATGTTTTTCCTATTTATGCGAATCCAAAGCTTCCATAATTGTTTTCACTACCATCAACCGAGTCAATGGAAGGGTGGGATTAAGAGCGACTAAAACCGTCATTCAGTCGCAGTGCATGTTAATTTGGCTGGTCGAGATGGTTGGTTTTTAGGATAGTGTTTCGTATTTTAGATATCTTAGAATCTGTATGGCCCCTTGGATGACTTATGTGGTACCTTTGGTTGTTGCAGATTTTAACGGACCTCCCTAATGTCTGCAACTGCCAATGAACACAAGCGCACACAAATTAGCAGCAATAACTCTTCCACAATTAAGGTCCTACAACCCTTTTCTTTCCAGTTCGGAGCACAGCTAGGTGAATACGCTACACATTTTCAGAGATTATCTGTATCATTTTGTCGTAGTTTTATTGGTAACTCCATGGACCTCAATGATTTCTGCGGAGCCACGCAGTGGATAACCAGCCTAACCTAAACAAATGTCCTAAATTGAAACCATAAATGATTCTAAAATATCTAGCACTACGATTTATCTGTTAATGTATGCAAGCTTTTAATATATACATAGTACATACTTTAGTTCAAAGCTTATTATAAAACTAAATTGCCAAAAAACAAAAAATCGCATCCATGAAACATGTATGTCTAAGTACCCGCCTATGTACATACATACACATATATAGTGAAAGGTTTTGAAATAAATCTCAGCCTACTGTTTGAAAGAAAAAATTAATTTAATTTTCTCCACAAGTAGATGACTGCAAATTGAGTCAAGTCAAAAGTGGCTTTGACTGCCTTAGAACACAAGAAGCGGAGAATATTGCACTCTTGGCATTTGTGAGACATAATGCATGCTGCAAGTAGAAACGTGCGCTGATGGAAACATATGTATGTATGTCTATGGCAGGTGTGCCACAATGGATTGCACGCGCATCCTCCAGAAGCGCAATGTTTTTGACTTCATGTCAGTGAAATCTAATTTACTGCTTCACGGCTTCACAAGCATATTCTGTATACAGTTATTTTTGTTTTGCAGGCGCAGGAGCTTAGGTGCAGGATTTCAAGTAGGTATGTCAGTATGTTTGCGACTAAATCAGTGGTAAAGCCACTTTGGGCTGCCAGGAACAGCGCCAGAGCAACCACTTAAGTTTTCGTGCACGGAAATTCCAGTATAATTTGGGAAGAGAGGAGGTAGAGGTGAGGTAAGGGCAGCTAATAAGCACAAATATGTATGGTGTATTATATGTAGCTGCTGGCACAAAACTTAATTCTAATGCAGTCTGATACACACTTCGCATCCAGCAAATTGTTTTTCGAGCCTTCATACTAACCATTTGTCTATGTAATTTCTTTTAAAGTTTGTTGTCAGTCATGCTTTCAAACACACAGAGCGTAAAAAGCAAATATACAAAGTTGTGTAAACGTACACACATACATGCACATGCACACTTTTGTAAGCTTGTGTAAGACGCATTAAGGACTAAATATTAGTCTGCTCAGTGGGCGTTACCTGTCGGTAATCGTGCAGGTTCTTTAGCTCATCAAAAGCTTTTGATGTCATTCCAAATTTGCACTGTACACAGGCTGACAATGTAAACTCACATGAATATGCATGTCACTTATACATACATACATATTGGAAAATTCTATATGTGCAACTGCTTACTCTGCCACTTCGATCACTGCCACTCAATTGTGTGTGTTTGCCCTGTGTTGCACATATGCAATTTATATGCTAATCGCTTGCCATTGCAATGGATAATCAAGTGTCGATTTTCATGTGTTGCTATTAAATATTCAAGGGTTTCATGGAGAAAATGCTAATACTGTTTGGCAAAGTGGCGAATTTGGATAAACAATGGCTGGTAGTCGAATAATAATAAAATGTTAATATTGCTTACAAAGGGATACAAAAGAGTCACGATAAGGGCCGATGATGTTGTTTTAGATATAATAGAGAATTACATATGCGATGTATTGTATTAAAAGTATAAATTACGGAGTATATACGAAAATTCCACAAGAATATTAAAAGACACAAATAAAAACCTAGAAAATCTCCCAAACCTAGAAAATTTCGAAAAATAAAATTTTTTTATCCATTCCTGAAAAAGTTGCGTAAATACCTCTTGTTTTTCCACTGAAAAAAAAAATATATATTTTTTATCGGAACTAATACCAACAACGCGTGCCGAAAATTGTCGATTAAATTGTTTTCGTGTTACTACTCATCTATTCTATTGTCATTTGCGAAGCGAATAAATTTGGCGAAGCGAACGGTTTGGCGAACACATCTAAAATTTGCATTGTGAGTTGCGAATGAACTTTTTCGCCGAACATGTGTCGTTGCCATTCACTTATACTTCATTATATACTTCAAATTCTTTACTTTTATACAAACTGAAATTTAAAAAGCAAAAATGTTTCATAGCGTAGATCTTTATTTCGAGGATAATTATAATGTGGAACCGTGAGTTAAACTTCTTCGCCAGCGTCGTTTTTAGATATAACTCCAATCCTATGGAGCTGCCGCCCACTGTGTAAGTATCCTGTAAAGATAAATTATTCAATGAAACATGAAAAGTTTATGTACATTTAAATACATATGTAGATACATGTACTTATAGATTTATAGCAAACTTTTGGCTGAGCAAGTACACATTTATGCACATACGTGCTGGACAAAATCGAAGACAAATTTCATTGCCGTATGTCCTCATCTATAACGCCAATGCTAAAATTATGTTGCGCACTTAGATATTTTGTACATGGCAGTTACCAGCAAGCTGTGGGAAATGAGTTTCAATTGGGTCTTGCTCAACCCACAGTTTCGCTCATTTTAAAGGAGGTACTGCCTATTTTAGAAAGAGAAAGTTGCAGTACCTCCATAAGCACAGAAATAACATAAGAATAGACCAAGAAAACCTAAAGAGTACAAATAAATAACTACGGTCACAGAAATCAGCAGCTCAATTTTTACCTTATGGCGTTAAGTTCGGTAGCCCTACTTTGCTTTTTGGAACCGAAAATTCCCATTCCTCCAGCGATGTCTGCATTATTTTCCATTAAAGCAACCGGCTTTTGGAACTGCTGCTTTTCTCGTTTTCTTCTGGAAATTATATTTTATTAAATAAAATTAAATAAATAAAATTAAAATTTCCTCACATCCTTTCCATTTTCAAATGCGAATGAATTAAACATTCGACAAATTTTGACAGCTCTGGCGAAGTGAATGTCGTTTTTTAAATTGATGAGTGTTAAAGAGCTTATGTGTTCATTTCTCAACATATCGCTGCCAAAAGCCTCATACCTAATCCTAACAAGGGCGGGGCGGAGACATAAAAAGTGTTCCGTCATCTTCTCCTCTTCAAGGCAGGAACGGCAAATGGGGCTGCCATGTATTGCGATCGGGTGCCGAGTTTAGGAATCTTTTTAACAGAACCATAGAATAGTTCGCTCGAATGCGTTTGTACATAGACTAGTTCTCTCGAAGCTGACACAGATTTTTTATCCCTGCTTCGGTTGCTTTTGCGACTTATAAAAGAACGGCCATGATGAGGAATTTGTAGGTTGTAGATTTATGCTAGATCCCAGGAAGGCAAAGTCCTTGACGTGATATGTGGCCCAATAGACGCAGTCACTTTTTATGTTGCCAGGTAGTACTTTGTCTTGTTTTCGTTCCTAATGTGGAGGACGACGATAACAATATAATCTGCAAACGCAGAAGCATCGGTCTTTTGCTATGTATGGTCTACTGCGATTAGATTGAAGAAGTCGCATGGCAGTGAGTTGCCCTGTCTAAAACTTTGTTCGGTCTCTAACGTTACGGAGAAATCCGTCCCAATTCGGATGGAGTTTGAAGTTGTGCTTTTATTTTTTTGGGATACCTAGACATGGCGTCATAGAGGCAGATTTACGTCGTGCTATCAAAAGCGGTTCTAAGGTCGCGAAAAGGCGTTCTGTGTCAATTTGCTTATTAAAGGAGTTTACCAGGAATTAATGAACTGTGATATTTAGTTCAATGATGGATTTCAGAGGTATAAAGACATAATGATAAAGTCATTGTATGAAAGGTTTAATTCTTTTTTTCGCGGTAATCAGCACAAATGGCGAGGTCACCCTTCTTGCGGACTGGGCAAAGAACACTGAAACTGCGCTTAATAGCTGGTACATGCGCAATACCAACACTTCGGCGCCGAACTTGAACAACTCAGCCTGTTGTCTGTCGGTTCCAGGGAACCTGTTGTTTTCAAGCCCCATCATTGCTTTTTGATATTACACCTCTATTGATCACAGGATAAATGATCACGACAAAAAAACACAAGAAAAATGGTCACAAGACAGATGATCACAGGACAATTGATCACTAAGAAAACGATCACATTATAATTAGATCATTACGAAAAACATCCCAGGTAAATTGATTACAATGTCTCTGATCACAGGACAATTGATCACTAGAAAAATTATAACATAGCAATAATTTGTCGGAACTTCAGTTTATTTTTTATATAGAACTACAATGAAATATTAAACAACAAAATACCAATATCATATTTAATCAAATGGTTGAACAATTTGTCACGGAGAAAAACACTATGAGCGACCCCACGAAGATATTCCAAAATATCTGCCTCTTCATCCTACGCCGACACCACCGCGTAGATGCGAGCATCATAGTCACAATATTTCTTGCGCTTCCGAGTTGCAACGAGGCGACCAGCATTGAATTGAATACGTTGAATACGTTAATGAAAGGCTCGCCCCCGCTTCTCATCACAAAAGGTATATAACATTTCTTGTGCATATGAATATTCAAGCGATCCACAGTATTTTTGCGCAGAACTTATTTCTTAAAAAATGCAAAAAAGTACCTAATTCATAGTGAAATTGTGAAAAAATTAGTGAATAAAAATAGGATTTTTTTGAACTAAAGTGTGAACATTTGACTCCACGTTTACGCAAAACCTTTTTGCATCGGGTCACCCCTTTGGACGGAATAGCCCGAAAACGGTGGGCAAATTAAGTTCACCCACTTATGCATGATCATGTGTATGTATATCATCCAAAGCTATCGTCTCGTGATCAAATTAACTTGTGATAAAATGTTTTGTGACAACTTGTCCAGTGATCAACTGTTATGTGATCATTTGTCTACACCTTTTCCAGTTTGAAACGAGAAAATATCAATTGTATTTCGGAAAGCCTCGATTGGATTTTAGAATAGGCAATTGGATATCAGACAATTTTCTTTGAATTCCAGAATAGGCAATTGGATTTCAGAATATGTTTATTGGATTTCAGAATATGTTTATTGGATTTCAGAATAGGTAATTTGATTTCAGAATATGTTTATTGGGTTTCAGAATAGGAAATTGGATTTCAGAAAGTGTCCGTTGGATTTCAGAACTGGTCAAATGCATTGTTCTGGGTGCATCTACCTTAAATGCGCCACCTGTATTGCCACTCAGTAGCGTTGATAAGTATTCTTTTCATATCTCAAGAGCACTCTGGACGTCTGTTACCAAAGTAAACTTAACCTTTGCTTCTTATTTACACTACAAATCTATATATTAATAGGCTAACATTATATTTGTCCGTTTATGATAGGCGGTTCTACTGGTCCGATTTCGAAACCATTTTATCATTTGAATGATATTTTTCTCTGAAAGACGAGAGTTTTTATGGTTTAAAAATTGAAAACTCTCTGTAGTTGTGAGTATTTGCTGTTGCCAGCTATTCAGTTTGCGTTGTATTTGGTTTGCTAACGGCGATAACTTACAATTAAGCAGGCAATGACAGATTTCCAATGCACTAAATATACATTAAATGAAAATGTGCAGAAGTCTTTATTTCGCTCCCCGCCCACTTTCGGACAGATAGCGTCTTAAAAATAAGATTTGCATCACAAAACAATTTCCTTCCACTAGAGGATAGTCTTACTAGATTGATTTAAAAGTTAAAAAAGTGGTCAGAAAACGATTCAAGTAATTATCGCTGTGTAACTGTTAAACTAATAATTTTAGGCGATTAGTGTAGACAAGTAGTTTTATTTAGAATCAAATGAGGAATATATCTTTGAAAAATATCGGTAAAAGTCAACTTGAAGTAATGCCCGGGCGAAACTCCTTCTGCAAGATTTTCCTATAGCTAATTCAGGATCATAGACTGTAGAAAACTGGCGACACTCAAGGAGTACTTTTTACTGAAATCTTAATCGATAGTTAAGAGGAGAGATTCGCATAGGCTTGTAACAACACAATTGCAGATTGGTGCCCACGAAGGAGATCTCCGAGCTAAGTAAAACCAGAACTTCCCGAACTTAGGGCGTCGAGTAGATGCTCCTTAACTAAACCAAAAGAGGTGATTTATTCTCAGACTAGGAATTATGTTTGTATATGTATAAGATCTGATTTAGAATCAATAAACACGAAATAGAGAAAACCAAAAGCCGTTCATAAAGGAGCCGCTGCTGCTTGAACAAAAATATAAAGTGGAGCCCTGGCCAGAAGTGACTCTAGGATCACGTGTTTTTGGTTATTGGCCAACAGACCACGGAGGCTAAAGCGATAAGCGGACGGATTTAACTCAGAGCTCAGATCCCAGGGCCGAAAATTCCCCTAAGTATATGCTCACATAGCTCGGCTGGCTTTACTTAGAATCTTTGTCTAGATGGGGATTTGTATTAAGTAACTTGTAAAGGAAAAGTCCAAGATATTTTACTTCGTCAGAATACTCATTTTTTAAGAAGCTTTACTTTACTGGTTCAAAGGTGTACTGGTTTTTGCCAAAGCAGTCCATATTTTCAAGTGAATATTGACACAGCAATATCGCTATGTCACCCCTGTTTAGTTATTCAGTGAAATTCATTAAGTACATAGGTATGTGTATATATACATATAGATTTATATAGCAGACCAAGATACTAAACTGTAATTAAAAAACGATTTATAGCCAATTCGACATTGCTTCACGGCACAATTCATTAACAACTTTGTATAAGTAACTATATGTATTTGTAACTACTTTTATTATTTGGTTATTAGCATTTACATCATTCACATACAGCATAACTCAAAACGGCATTACAATTACAGTTTTTTAAAGCACAAATCTATTCATTATTTGCGCTTGCTTGAAATTGTGCGGAGAAAGCAGATACTAAAGTATGCTGCAAATTTATGTGCGCATTTGCTACCACAACACTAGTTACTCTATTATTTACACCGTCAAACAATGGTTTAAACATATTAATAAACGAGACAACTGTGGTAGTCAATAAATTGCGCAATTGCCAATTATGCGTAAAAAATATGAAAACAATGGAAAAGAGCCAAAAGCGAGTGTATAATGTGGTAAAGGGCTAAAGGCGTAAAAGTAGAAAAAGGAGCCAAAAAGCGATTACAAAAGAGTGGTGAATAAGTTGCGGCTGTATAAATGCATGAGAAAAGGGCGAAATTGAAGGTGGCGGCTGCGGTGATGAATGACACTCGCTGCATGCCTTACAGTCATGAGCAAATATGTATTTATTCACATATTCATTCATATGAAATTGTCACACACACATGAACACGAACACTCGCATGCATCTACATTGCAACACCATTGCAGGTATGCATGTGTGAATGTATGTTGGTTGGTATGTATGTGACGATAACCACATACGGTGATAGATGAAATTGTGCACAGCCATAAATGTGATTAATCGATGCGACACGCCCGAGCGACTCCCAACGGTGTGTCAACAGCAGCTACAACAACAGCACTACAACAACAGCCACAGCCACAACAATTGCTACGTGGGTGCGTTTGCGGCAACAGCTATGACTTCGAATAGCGGTAGCTGCCGAAAGTAGTGAAAGCAGCGTTGATATGAATGAAATCACCCACATACATACATGGATAACTATATGTGTGCGTACATACATATATAGGAGCGGAATGAATGAATGACAATTTTCGCGTTTTTGTTCTTACTGCTTTTGTTTTTGTAACTGCTACTGCTGAAATTGTAGTGAAGCGCGAATCCTGAATGTTTAATTTGGGAATTCGCTTTGTGGGTACCACTCAAACTCACGCGCCTGCACACAGATAACAAAAATATAATGAAATCGATTCGAAATGCGTGTAATAATCGAAATTTAAATGAATTATTTTACTACACAATAAATGGAAAATTATGATTTTGGAATGCATATGAAAAGGACTGTAAAGAGCTATTAAGAAAATATTGAAAGTGTGAAAAAAAATTTGAAAGCTTCAAATGGGCTTCCGATTTCCTCAATATGTATACAAACGATACGACACACCCAATTTTACTCAGCTACTATTAACGAGACTACATGTGATATTAACACAAGGACCGCTGGGCGTATGAGTAACATTTATTGGCATCCTTTGTCACTTTTGCATATGAAACAAAAAGCTTTGAGGATAGAGTATTGCGAAAAATGCTTTTCAGTCCGCAACCGTGCACGATAAAAGCATATGCTGTCTGTTAGCCTCTGGCTACTTTCATTGCAATTCCAATTTCAATTCAAAAAACTCAATAAATGATTTCGGTTGTTTTCTCAAGTCATTTAGTGTAAAGCTTGGTAAAGTAAAATCAAATATAAAAAGCTTGTTTAAAAGACTTAAAAAATAACTTGAAAAGTGCATTGCATAGTTGCACAAACTGACTGACAGTATCTGGTTAAAATTTGCATTTATTGAACTTCCCAAATGATATAAAAATAAAGACGATGCCCAGGCAAAGTTGACTGTGGGATTTATATGTTCAGCACTTCAGTAAGGAGGCAGTGTGGTAGCCAATAATCATTGAAATATTTCCCATAACCTCAATACACTGGTTGGAAAATCGAAAAATTTGGCCGAAATGTTAAGTGGTAATTTGAGTTGTACAAATTTCAGTATAAAGGATGTCAGTGCCAAAAGAGATTCAAAAAATTCAACACTCTCAATTTTGATATCAAAGATGCTCCTCGGTCAAACTCGGGATACATGCCACGATAGATTGCCCTCAAAAATTCAAACCAAGCCTATCAGCACCATTTTTGAAGTTAACTTCTTAGGCGGCGATATGAAGTTTTGATTGAGAATAAAATTTGAGAAAATTGTGTTCTGTAATAGATGATGCAACGGAATTTAAATTTTCGTAATAGAAGATGCACCGGAAATAGAAAATTGTAGCAGATTATTGTAGTACATAAAAACAAGCAAGCATTAGTCTCATTCAAACTCCTTTCCGCTAACTAGATTTTTGAGAGAAAAATTTGGCTTAATTTTAAATACTAAGCCAAATGAAGCAACAACAAAATCGGGAACTACAATCGATGCTGTATTCTCACGAAATCTACAACATGTGGAGACAAAAACATATATTTCATATTTTAGCTACCATAAACCAATTTTACCGATTTATAAATAAAATAAATAAAATAAATAAAATAGAGATTCTATATATGAAAATAAATAAAATTTATCATTGAATGTTTTAATATTATCTGTCACATCTACATCAATAATACCACAGAAAAGGACACTAAGCGAGCAGTGGATCAGCCTAGATTTTTCAAATAAAACGTGTACATTTTTTGTTGTTTTTACAAAAATAAACAACCCACCTTGGGCAAATGCTCGGTTTTTATGTATGAGACCCAGTGTACTCCAGTAGAGTAACACTTCATTAGTCAACCATTTTCACCCCCTTGAGATTGAGACATGCCTGAGGTCGAATTACATATTCCGTGAAAGGATGAAATTGGTACCAATTCCATCGAATAAATCGAAATTCGGTAGGTAAGTTCGATAAAGTCGATAGAACTGGTACCAATTATGCCCGTTCTTCAAATCCTTATACGAGTGGTTTCATAAAATCCTCATATAACTCTGTTGAATTTTAGTGGCCTAGCATGAATACTTCCAGAGATATGCAACATGAAAAATCGCATTTGTATGTGAGGTGCCCGCACCTTTTCCCCTATCCCTCTTAATTCATCGATGGTTTTCAGTTTCTGTTCTAAAGTTGGTTATGATCGGTCAATCCGTTTAGAACGCAACTTAAGTTATGCATACATACACACATACAATATTTGAATCTTATATATTATATATGTAGTAGAGGCAGACGTCCTGTCTAAATGTGAGCTCACTGTCACCCCTTTTACAACTCTCCTTCCTATCTTTCTTCGCCTTCACACTATCTCCCTCCCTTTTTCTCTTCATTGCCCTCTTTCCTTCTACCACGCCCCTCTTCCTCTATATCCCATTCGTATTGGCCCCTGTTAATTTAGGCATAATTCTACCCACATATCAAATTTGAAGGAAAACGCACCATGTATAAGATATTTTCGAATGGATCGGTTCCCTGGTCCACTTCCCGGAAGTAAGAAATTGTGAATCTAAACCATTCTCGAATACACCTTATACATATTTCGTTATTTCTGAATTTAAGAAGTTAACTTCTTTCACGTGTACTGGCTACACGCGGTTTTTTTTATTATTTATTTCCCTACTATGTAGGGCAGCCGTTCACTACAAGTGCGCACATCAAAGTCAAAATACAAGGGCAGAACTTATTATTTAAATATTAATTCTAACTTATAGCTGTCCGTTGATTGTTGTTGTTGCTCGTTGCTCGAAGCCGTAATGGGCTGTCAGCGCTTTTGGTGGGAAATGGTTCGTGTTGGTCGTTATGCTACTGTTTGTGCTGCACCGAACTGACAAAGCGGATGCGCGTGCAGACTAGCGAGCGTCAGCACCTTTTCAGTGGAAGTAGCTTTTGGTTGATCGAGAGCCAATTTGTTGAGAAGTCAATTCGCTGAGAAGTCAATTGCTTACTGTTGATTTTGTTGTGACGAAATGGCAAGCGGATGCGCGTGTTGACCAGCGGGTTGTCAGCACTTTATGGAAGGGTATCAACCTCTCGCTGGTGTTAACTCTGCCCCTTCTAAAATCGGCCGTCCTCGGGCGCGCCATCGTTCTGTCCTGGGGTCTTGGTAATATTATTCTCTATCAAATTTATGACAATGCGTTTCTGCCGATTCTTCCTCCAGCGAAATTAGTGTCGCGATGTGTCTTAAATTCCGTATGTTGACTTCGTCTAGATATGGTAACGACAGCGTTGCAATGTGCTCGGTAAACTTAATATCTTGTGCCATGGGAGCCTCCGGAGTTAGTTGGTACTCATTCTTGTGGTTGATGTAACTACTGTCGTTAATGGTCACTTTGCCTTTGAATGTAATTAGGTATGTGCCATTTACGGTGATCATTGATTTGTCTTCTTGTTGTGTTTCCGCGTAGCGATTGTTAATTATAACGACACCATCGTCTACCATTTCTATGGGCGATATTTTGTGGGCGGATGTAGTCCTACACGTTGCTGTGTAGTTGTTTAGTAGCT
>JAPVRG010209246.1:0-10811 GCA_029783565.1 Rhagoletis cerasi | reverse complement strand
ACCAAAAAGTAATGAAGTTATGAGGCTGAAATTTCAGGGAATTGTTACTCATATATCTGTTAATATACTGTGAAAATTTCATCCAAATTGGACGACACGTCAAAAACCATTTTTTGCCGCGGTTACTATTGGGCTGTCTCACTGTGCGACGCACGAATGATGACGACGACGACGACGTGCCACGACCGCTGCTATTGTTGTTCTATTTAAACTTCGTGATTGCTATTGTCGGTAGTGCTGTTGATATTTATGTTGCTGCTGCTGCTTTGAACTGCGCCTTACACACTTACATATGCACTTACATATGTACGTACCCATTATCAACTTTTATGTGCTTTTGTTATTGTTATTATTTTGCTCGCTGATTTTCTTAGTGTTGCTACTGTTGTTGTTGTTGCTGTTGCTGCTGCTGTTTTTTCGTGCCTGCTGCATTGGCTATGTTCATGGCTTTTTCTTTGAACGACACAAAACAAAGCCGAGCATATCTATGTAGTATGAAGAAGAAAAAAGGCATCAACTTAAATGGAAGCAAATAAGCAGCAACGACGAAGCGAACGTGCCGCACGAGAAACAAGTGAAATGAATTCATAAGAATGCACTGAAGCACACTTCTAGGCGCAGAGCAAGGAGTAGCGGAGTAAGCGACGTAGGAAATGTATGCGGCAAAAGTAAGGCAAAAAAAGCAAAGCGGGCTGATGAAAATGTGCATTGCAGACATACATACATACACACATACTCACTCGCCCATTAGATTTCATACTCACTCGCTAATACTTGAAGCTTTAAAATTCGTGTGCAGCATAGTAGAGATAAAGTGCAACACTTGTATGTATTCTGGGACAAGCGTTAGTAGCAAATAACAATGAGTGTAGTATACAAAAAAAAAAACAAAAAAAAAAACAAAAGCAGGCATAATAAGTTAGTATGAAAAGCTGTTTGCTGATAAGTGCATACATATGTACATTAGGCTGGTCCAAAACTATATAGGAAAATCAATTTTCTTGCATTTTCCTGCTGGCACCCCCGGAACTAAAGAATATCAAAAATAGGGAGACGCGTATTTTTTTAAATCGGTTAATATTTACCCGTGCAGCCGGGGTTTTGAAGTTTCCAATTTTTTTTTAAATGAAGAAAAGAAATGGTTTCGAAGAATTGCTACAAAATCGTTAAATGCAAATATTTTTTGATCAGACGAGAATATTTTCCTTCAGAAATCTTCAGAAAACAAAACTACCATGCTTATTTAACTTCAAAATTGTAATGAGCATGTTTTAATAGCCGATAATCTTATCTCTTATATGTAGTATACAAAAATTAGTTATTTTATGTGTTCGTAACCACATCTCGCGCGAACGGCTCAACGGATATACTAAATTTGTTTTGGACTCTGCTCGATGTTGTTTGCCTCTCGGTTTGTGGTAACAAAATTTTGAGAAATAGGGTTGCCAGATATTTGAAAATGTAGAATTATTTAAAGGCTCAGTAAAATTTTTAAATTTCTACATCAAAACTAAAAACGCTTGAAGATATTTAAAAATAATTTAAAGCGTGGTTGCCACCTTTCTAAAATATATAACAAGACTTATTAAAAATTAAAGCTCATTTAATAACACAATATGGGTATCAAAAACGTATTGAACATTTTTTAATCCACACCTATGTATTTTGGGATAGGGTTGCCATTTATGTATAATAAAAAATTAATAAATTAAACAAAATTCATACGGTTAAGTAAAATATTATAATATGAGTATCAAGCAAAATAAACATTTAACCATTACATTATTCTGGACAGAGATAGCACGTATCTAAAAAATTAAAATGAGTCCGATATCTGGTTAAAGTAAAAAAATCACAATACATATTTTTATTTTATGAAAGGTGATTAAAAAAGTTGAAGTCTGTTCCTATTCCTTAAAAAGAGTAAAACTGCATGTTTAATGGAATTACCTAGTATGTCAGTGTTCCGCATATTCTGTTTGAATTAAATTTTAATAAAATCAAAACGTTTGGATATTTGCTTTCTATTCTATGTTATTTGGCTGTGTATTTCGATGTTTGCCCTAACTCCAAGCATTATTTACTAATTCTTTTATTCTAGATAAGTGGTAACCCTATCCAAGAATAGGTGCAGGTTGCAGTATTTTCAAAAACCTTTGATTCGGAGCATCCATATTGCATCTTTTTTCTCAACTTACATAATTACCTCATATTTGTTTATAGAAGGGCGGCAACCCTGATTCAAAATATGTAAGTCCAAAGCTTCTGCGTACATCTTTCGTTTGATATCCATATTGTGATATTTAATAAGCTAAAAATTTTTAATAACCGTTCGATTTTTTTTAAGTGGCAACCCTATTCCAAAATATTGTAAACCTCTTTAGACGCTTTCAGTTTCGATGTAGAAATTAAAGTATTTTTATTGAGCCTTTAAATAATTTGAAATTTTCAAATAGATGGCAACCTTATTTATTAACATTTTTTTACCACAAACCTACAGAAAACATGGAGTAGAATTCAAGAAAAAATTAAATAAATCCATTGAGCAGTTCGTGCGTGTTGAGGTTACGTACACATAAAATAAATAATTTTTGAATACAGGGTGTCCAAGAATTACCATGACAAACTTGAGAAGAAGGTAGGTGGCGGGAGCGGGGTTGAGCTGCCTGATAAGCACACATTTTTCAAGTGTCAGCGTTTTTTAAATTTTAATTTTTTTTTATTAAAAAAATTTTCTTTAACAGCATGCAATTTAAAAAACAAAAAACAAAAATTTGGACCAGCCTAATGTACATAGGTACATATGTATATGTGGATTCAAGTAATAAAAGAAAAATTCTATGCGTACAGCAAAGTAACACGTAATCCAGTGTCTATTTAGCGGACGAAAAGTGCGCGGAGAGGCACTTGAATTGTTTGCACACATGCTCATGAGGCGCGAAATAAATGTGAAGTAGGAATATAAAAAAAAAATGAACTAAGTACATATATCCGAGGCTTACTTAAAGCGACAGCGCTTAAAGTGGACGACTCAACGCTGACTCAAAACTAAATTAGTAGTTATGATTTAACGCTGCATGCTCACTAAGCTACTACTGCCTTTACTTAGCAAAAGTCAAGTGTAGCATTGTCCAGGTCCAGCCCGCCATTTATTTTTATTAATTTCCTCTTTAACTCCAACAAACATTTTAAACTATTTTCTTATTTCCTTAAACCGCCTTTAATTCCGCTATAACTTGCCGCCTGCTAGCAATTAAAGTTTCAGCGCTTTTCTTCCAACACTTCAACTGTGGATTTCGTACCCTTTAAGTACTGCTCCCAAGCACTCGAAACGCTTCGCTGACGCTGGCTTCAATGCTTCTGTGTGCTGACTGATTTTTTCATTCTACTCATTAACGTTAACGATAGTCTCCCGCTGAAGTGGGTGTGGAAATGTGCAAATTATGGCGCCCTTTCTTTTTTTTTTTTTGTTTTTTGTTTGAACAGCATAATAATTTTCTGATTTATTTCCAGCGCACGCTCTATAGCTACTCGTTTGTTTCTTCTTCTTTTGTTCTGCGTTATTTCCCTGCATTTTTCTTTTAATATGAAAATTAAGTGTGCGCTTCAATGCAGCAACGGCAGATATTAATCATTTAAATTGTGGAAGAATGTAAGATATATGTATTTACATATGTAAGTATGCATGTATGCAGCGTGGTAGGAAGTAATTTAAGGAATATGAAATAAAGTGGCCGTAATTTATGAGGTAAATGCATCAGCATTTTTTAATGCTTTAAAAGAAATGACTTAAATAAGCGATTCAATATTTTGTGTCTGCGTTTCTACCGTCATTGAGGGATACCGCGAACCTGGGTGCAACCGCGTGGTAGTGCGCACCTCTAACCGCTGAGCTACTGCGGCTGCGGGTTAGAATATATAGTCAGAAGCACACTTGAAGTAAACCATAAGCAACAGTCCTTTCTAATATCACTACAAAGGGTAATTGCTAGGCTATAGCAAAGAACTCTATACGTCAAGCACGAAGTTTCGGAGGCAATGAGATTTATCGGATAGCGATGAGAATAGGCCCACCAGTTTTGAAGTAAGTACTAGAGCCACTTCATCTTCGGCCAGAAAGACCTGGCATTTGCACATTTTCTGCTTTCGTACAGCGTTCGCCGAGCTGGCACTAGGTCCATCCTTCCAAGAGCAGTCCAAAAAGCACTCCAAATCTCTCTTATCTCCGTGAGACCGACTTGATGGTACGATTCCTAGCTATCTCATCCGCAACAAAGCTTCCAACAAGTTCACAAGGGCCCACAATTACCCATATACGTTTCTTGCAATCAATCTGACACGGCTGAAGGACAGGTCAGACAGTGCCCTAATAACTTTGAGGGCACCGTAGTCGGAGTCGAAGTACCGATAGCCTATTGGCTTCCAGAGTAGATGTTCCCCTTCCTTGTCGTCGTTGGACAATTGAGCAGGTAAATGGAGAGCTCCCTGCAAAAGGCCCCACCAGTCTATTCATTACCAAAAGTGATGTGGGTGAAGAAACAGCTAATTGACGTCAGTCTAGGCATGCAGTGGTCTTTCTATCTTATCTGGGATAAAGTCGAAACCTCACAGACTACTAAGCGTCCGGTTAATAAGCCATCAAATTTCCTGGGAGCTACTTGTGCTCTGGTGCCAGTCTTATTTGGATGAGAAAGTATTCAGGCACAGTCGAACATCCCGACTTTCAAGGAAGTGGCGGGTGCACGAATATTACACGGAGAAAATACGATAGGAGGGAAATGGAAAATTTTTGCCAACAAGTTCTCGGGCTTTAAGAGGGGAAATTTTGTTGAAATTGCAGAACTTACTTCCGCTGGACCATCTTGCCAATCTTTGATTATACCAAGCGAAAATGCACTACCTACAGTTTTTTAAATTTTTGATGTCGCATCAGTTTTAGTAAGAACGCCTTACCTACGAATTTCGATAAAAATATCGATAACGATAACAGGAAAATTCGCTAAGAACATCGATAAATATCTTCCACAATTACTGAGAGAGTAGCAGCTGCACCTATATCATACATATGTATATCGATACATTTGCTCATATAAACATATCGATATGGTTAGCGATGAAACACCGATAACTATAATAGTGAAAGTTGGTTAAAATATCAATGCGTATTTTCCATAAGCACTAAGGAATATCGATATCGTTAAAATTTTCACAATCGATAACGCTTGCACAGTCGATCGATAAAAATATCCGATATCAATATCGATGAATTTAGCAATAAAAGTACCGGTAACTATAACAGCTAGTTCGAAAAACATATCAATAAATAATAATGAAATCAGTCGATACATGTAAATACTCGTTAAAGTTAGCAATAAAAATATCGATAACTATTATTGAGAAGTTCGATTGATATGTCGATAGATATATGCTATTGTAAAATATAAAGAGATTTTCAATAAAAATGTCGACAACGATAACGATAACAACAACGATAACAGAACAAGTCGATAAAAATTTCGGTAAATTTATTATATAAATACTATGACAACTATATAACTACGATGTAGATATCGATAAAGTTAGCAATGAAAGGCCGATAACTATAGCGCGAAGTTCGGTTACGATGTCGATAAATATGTATGTATATTCGCTTACATATATACATATATACATAGATTATATCAATAGCGTATCTGCAATCATTAAAGTTACATCGACCCCGAATTTTACTTTAACAGCTCGTGAGTTCTAAACACACTTTAAAATAAATCAATTATTTATGTGTCTACATTTTATTAATTTCTCATCAGTGAATTAAAACTACATTTACATTAATTAAATGTAACTAATTGCCTAACATACAATTTAAATTTGCACCAAATCGATTTTGCAAGCCAAATCAGCAAAAAAAAAATTAAATAAAAAATTAAACGAAGCAGTGGATCGCAAAAAACAAAACGCAAACATTGGCAATTAAAGAACTGAATATCGATAGACAAGTTGTTGGTTTACCTTAAAAACACCAAAAATATGTAGTTGCTGGCTGCCTGCCATTCACTTTTGCTTGTTGTTTTCTTTTTCATTTACTTCTTTTCACTTCTGTTTTGCTTTGCTAAATATGCAAATTACAATTAATTTATGCCTCCGCCTTTTTGCGAGGCTTTTAATTTACGGTAGATGTATGTATGTACGTTTATACACAAGCTAGTTGCCGGGCCAAGTAGGAAAAATAGAAAAGAAAAAAATACGAATAAATGTTTGTACACAAACTAAAAAGGGTGTTATGAAAATATCAACTTTTGGTTAGACACTTCTCAAATAAAGTTCATACAAATTTTGTAAGAGGTTCGCCAGACGGGGTCTGCATAATTTGAAGAGATTTATGTAGTTTAAAATAATTTGGTGCAATGTTTGTATGTACTCAGATTTTTTTTTCGAATAATTTTGTCCCTGATAAATCACCCTGTACCAGCACTTCTCTATGACAATGTAATCTATGTGGGACAATGTAATCTATGTGGGAATGCTTATATAAACAAGCATCTGTATCTACATATTACATACAAACAGACATGTGTGCTATATATGGTAGTACGTCGGCATGTGTGTTTGTAGGCGTTTATCTGTAGCTATCTTGTATTCTTGTCAGTTGGCTTGCGAAAAATGTTAGTTAACGCGCGCGATAAGAATCACAAAATGTGTCAATGTGCCCGATGGGGCGTTGACTTTTCACTTTTGTTAGAGCATACAACTTTTTTTTTTTTTTTATGAGAACAACTGCAATGTATGAATATGATTTTTTCATCAAAACGTATGTACATATCTACATACATACATAAATACCGGGATGTTTTATAGAGGACCCATTTTTGTATTTATTCTGAGGCACATTGTTTTGTTTTTTTTTTTTTTACTATAAAACCGACGGAAAATTAGCACTTCCGTATTGCACTATCTAACGCTGGCAAAATATTTCCATGTATTTATGTATTTTTACAGATTTACATACATACATGCATGCGTTAAGCTACCTGAAAATTTCGCGCTTTATTGCTTTTATTGTTATTCGCTTTGTTGCCTTTTCAAAGTTGTAAGCGCGCGCCCTAAATACTATTGACACACATTAATTTACATACATACTCATACACCCACACACTCATGCTTGCTCACACCCACATTGGGTGGGGTGTCTTTACTTATAATTCTGTCTCTCAATTCAACGTTGCGTATACGCCGCCGCGCTCTCCCGCTACGCGAGCCTTGTCATCTCTTCCTCTCGTTATGGTCATTGAACTTTTGACGTCACACTTTGATTGGTGCTTCACTTTTGTAGTTGTCGATTTCAATATTTTTGTTATTATTGTTGCTTTTTTGTTGTTGCTCACATTCGCTTTTTTTCGCTGTGGGGTTGCACAGGGCACACATTGAGCGCGCTACACATTTCAATTGTGTGTGTGTGTGTGTGCTTTGTGTAACCCAGAAAAGAAAAAGCGCGCAACCGAATTTGTATATATTTTTTTCTTTTGTGTTTGCCTCAGTTCCCAGCTCATTGACCTAATTTTCTCGCTGCTCTCTATTTGCTTTTATTTGCCGATTGTTATTACTGTTTTGTATATTTTTTTGCACGTTTTCATTGCTATTATTTGTGTGTGTTGTTGCTTTCGTAGGGAACTGGCCTTGGCGGCAAGCCATCAATGGCAAACAATTCATACAATTAGCTGTTTATTGAAATTTATTTTTTACGTGGCAGCGCAACGAGCAGCTGGGCGCCACAAAGTGGAGGTATTGTTTTTGGCTTTTTTTTTTGGGAATGAAACATAAATAGATAGAAGTAGTAATTAAACTATTAAAATTGTAAATATTTAAGTAAGTAATTTTTGGCAAGCATTTTTGGGTTAATTTTTCGTTGAATGGTTTGGTTGGTTATAGTTATTTGTATATACTACAGAAAGAGGCATTTGCACTCTAAAATATTCTTCAGAAATTGTTTTATAAAGCCGCGCGCTTACAAGCGCCGGCCACTCTCACTCGCACTCGCAGTGTTCAAGTGTTCAGCTGCCTACTTTGAGCTCGGATCGTTGCAGCTGCGGCAGAACCTGTTGCAAGGTATGCCAATGCTTTCGGCATGCACTCCCACGCGCCAGTGTCCCAGTGTCTTGTGGAGACAGCCGCGAGTTTGTGTGTATTTTCCTTGCTCGTTGGTATTCCAAATCTGTCTGGTAATCTTAAACGATCCTGTAGAACTCCACCTTTGCTTAGCTTTGAAATACTTAATTTCGTTAATTCTAATTATGATTTCCCTATGCGAGGCGCCCAAGTCCAACGCGCGAAACACATTTTGTGCAGAGTCGTCTCATTCCAATATGCTATGTTCCTATGCACTGAAGCCGATATTGGGGTAATTTCTAATTGATCAGAAATTGAGGCCAACTCTCTACCTTAGTCCTGAATTGCCCCTGACTATCTGAGAAAATATTCACCTGCAATCTCCCCTCCTTCTACGCCTGGAAAACGCCTTCGTGTTGCGGTAGGCGGAAGGATAGCTTCTAATTGAGTTGCTCAATGAAAATCCCTGCCCTACTCCGTATTCCATCTTTGATCCGCCAGTAAAGACAGCTATGCCCACCAAGCACGGGGTCTCTTCCCGAATCCAGTCAGTGCGGCTTGGAAATTTTGTGCGCGGTTTGTGGTTCGTCCAGGTTTTTGGTATGATGTAGTCCGCTTTAGCTACAGATGGGATTCTACTTAGGATGTTACACTATGCCCGAATGGCCTTTCTTTCCAGTAACCTAGAACTCGTAATCTGATTACGCAGTCAGTTAGTTTCAATAAAAAGATCTATGTGCGGTAAAACGAGCAGAACGTTGAGTACTTCTGTGGAGGCAGGATCTCATTTCACTCTTTGCTCTAACAGCCGCTCACCTCTTCCTTAGCTAGAGCTATCCACCATACCCGAGCTCCATAAGAAGGTAGGTATGGGTCGGATTATAGCCATGCACATCCAGTATACAATGTTTGGCTTTAATCTCCATCTGTGGCCTTGCGTTATTTTGGCTGCATAGAGGTCCACCGAGCCACTCACACGAAGTGTCGCAGTTATAGCTGAGTCCTGGCTGTAAGCAGGAGCGCGTCCTCCCTGGCGCTGAGAATGTTTTCCGAGTCATCTCTGCAATGAAAAGTTGTGTGTTCCGCGGACTCAATTTCAGAACACTGCTCACATAGGGGTTCTGACTTTATTTTAAAACGATGAAGATATTGACTGTGGTCTATTGGTCCTGCTGTTGAGGAATCATTCTGCATGTCCATCGGCCTGTTTCGGCTAATTTCCACCGTGATTTTCATTCGTCAAGGGTTTTTTTGTCTACACGTTTTTTTATTTAAATTTTCTTATTGCCTTTTAAGGTAGCGGAAAATATCTCATCTCTCTCCTTAATAGCAAGTCAATAGGAGGAAGACTTGCGAGAATCAGACTAGTTAAGTTTAGTTAAGTTGAGTTAAGTTAAGCTTAGTGAATTGAAGTAAAGTTATATTAAGTTAAGTTTAGCTAAGTTTATTTAAGCTAAGTTAAGTTCAACTAAGTTAATTTAGGTTTATTTTATTTCAACTAATTTTTTATTTTAATTTTAATTTTTTTGATGCAATTTTTTTGGTATTTGTGTCATTTGATTTTCTCATGCGTCTTATTTTTTATACCATTTAAGCTAAGTTAATTTAAGTAAAGTTAAGTTTAGTTAAGTTAAGTTTAGATAATTTAAGGTGAGTTAAGTTAAGCAAAGTTAATTTAAGTAAAGTTAGTTTAATTTAAGTTAAGTTAAGCTAAGTTAAGTTCAATTAAGTAAAGTTACGTTTTATATAAACTTATTTTTTTATTTTAAATTAGTTCAGTTTGATGAAATGTTTTTGTTATTTGTGTCATTTGATTTTTCTCATGCATCTTATTTTTTATTCCATTTAAGCTAAGTTAATTTAAGTAAATTTAAGTTAAGTTAGGTTAAGTTAAGTTAATTTAAGTTAAGCTAAGTTCAATTAAGTTAAGTTACGTTTATGTTATTTAAACTCTTTTTTTTTTATTTTAAATTAGTTCAGTTTGATGAAATTTTTTTTTGCTATTTGTGTCATTTGATTTTTCTCATGCATTTTATATTTTTTATTCCATTTCGTTCAGCAATTTTCACCTGCATATTTTCCATGTATTCACGCTAAGCTGCCCAGCAACTATGTGATATTTCACCACAAGGAATTCCAAAACTAAAATTACCACATATTTCTACAGACTAACCGCAATCCAATCTATATAACTAAATAAAGTCCTTCCGCCATTCAAAACAGCCACAGCCACGTTCACACTCGATTCGGTTGACCACAATTTACTAGGGATGTGTAACACAGCACAGTGCTGTGCTACTGTGCTAACACTCATCGATGTGCCGCACGCTCTAGCACACCTTTCGATTAAACTATAGCACAGTAACACACTCGACACAATCGACACGCTCGATTAAAGCACATACTGGCCAGTGTGTTTTTTGGCACACATAGCACACCGTGCTTGTGTGTTTCTTGTGCTCATCAGCAACTCTGTATGCTACTGCATGAACCGTGCACAAAACAAATACATGCATAATTTTAGCAAAATTCACCAACACAATTGTGTTACGTATACGTATGGCCACTGACATATCTTGGGTATTCACAAGTGTTATAATTTCGTGTTATACGCTGCTAAATTTGTGAAAACCCTAATCGGTTAACAAAAAACCCATTAGTGCAAAGTATCAGCCTCTTTTATTTTTAAAACATAAGATAATAAT
>JAPVRG010209228.1:0-14365 GCA_029783565.1 Rhagoletis cerasi | reverse complement strand
CCAATTCAAATAAAATATGCTCTCATTTAACCCTCCGATGAGTGACAGCGCCGGTGACGTTAGATTCGTGAGAAGGCCCTTGGGACCTACAAAGAGTTGAACGATCTTTCGACTGTACACGTGCAACTTCTTTGATATTTATGTTGTCTTTTGATTAAATTAATGTCCTACATATATATTTGGAATGAAATAATATGAAGAACAAGTGAAAGTCCAATTTTGTTGATGATTGCTATTTTATGGCATACAAGTAACAGAAAATGTGAAAAAGTAATATAGTGTAATATAATGCTTTTTATTCGCACGAATTTATGCAGAAGTGCAGCTATGACATTGATGCAACGTTGCGGAATATTCAGCCCAGACCGCTTTGTTGCAGGAATAGCAGTATGACCTGGTTTTGCGCTGGCGTTTATACAGTGCACGACATCAAGGTCCCTAGGGACCTTGTCACTAATCCCCGTACTATATATGATGAAATCTGAATAACAAACGAACGTGATCCCGTATCGCTTCGAAACTTATTTTAAACGCTTCAGCTTACTTTTTTCTTGGAATACATGTATAAATTCTTTCCAAAAATGCATTGAACAAAAAGATATAGGCAAACGAAATACGAAAAGGTCCCTAGGGATCTTCTCAAAAATCGAAGGGGTAATGTGTTCCGAACAAAATTGATATTTTTTTATTTATGTATGTAAACATAGAAAGGCAAACTAAACAAGTAACTAAAAAAATGGTTTTCAAAAACAAGCTTTTATGTGTTGGTAACAAAAAAACGTTAAACTATACACTACCCAGCATTACCTAAAGGCTAAATGTTTTTTGAAGTTATTTCTTTCCAATTAAGTGATATACTGTCGTTCTCAATATGAACCATAACGAACCATAAATATGAGTTTTTAAATATCTCGACACCTGTGCCAGCTAGCGGATTAATTCATCTTTCGTATTGTATTGTCATCGGGTTTTGAACTAAGTTTAAAGCTTCAACTCTCTCACTTATCAGGAAGTTGGCTAAAAATTGATTGCAAGATTTGATTACACACAGATAAAAGTAAATGAAAGCTTGTAAAATGGTATTAAAACTGTTTAAATTTTTTACAAAATATTGTTTGAGAAATACATAAGTGATCGAAAACGACTTGGAAAGCGAGTAAAATCCATTTAAGGAATAAACTAAATAGGTGCTGATTAAAAAAATACACATGTAGTTTGATTGATGGCGAATAATCCAGTCCTTCTCTCTCTCCTTGTTGAGATCGACGATAGACCTTCTTCGTTGGCTAATTTATCGTAGTTCTCCAAAGACTTTCAGCAAACAAACATATCAACATTAATCTATGTACTCTAAGTGCAATAAGACCGGTTCTTCAAAAAAAAAAATTGGTTGGGTTTCGCTCCATGCAGTGTATTTCCCCTTCGTTTCGGGCTCATAAATGTAGATCCATGGTTCTTTACCTGTTTTTGAGAAAAATATGAATATGTATCTGTAATATTGATGATAAAGGCCATTAGTGCACAGAAGGGGTGGGTTTTGGGGTTCAAACCCCTCTCCCCCCAATTTAGGCTACGAATCAGCTAAAAATTATTAAAATTTGTTTTAACATTTTTTATTACTTTTGAGAGCTGAGCCCATCTTGCGTTTACAGAACTTTTATTAAACAAGTAATTTTTAAACAAAAAACACAACCGACTTTAATTCTCGTATAAAAATTTAGGAGTACAATTAATTTCTTTAAAATATTTCAATTCTTTGTTAATTTTATTTAAATAAAGTGCAATTTAACTTTAAAAAGTGTGCCCATTTATTTATAACGGACTGTATATAAAAGTTGCACTGTATACAGATAGACGGACATGGCTAAATCGACTCAGCTCGACTTTCTGGTCATATAAGTATACATTTTGATGGGTCTATATCTTTTTATTCTGGTACTTACAAACATCGGACCAAAGTTAAAATACCATTTCATGTTCATGAAAGGTATAATTAAGGTACCCATTTATGTCTGTCTGCTAGTCAATAATTGGTATGTGTCCATCGACCTTTGCACGAACTTTTCCAATATTGTTGCCACCTTAATAAGCTTATATTTTTTTCTTCTGCCATTCTAGTATTCATAAGCATCCTCGTAACTTGTTAATGACGCGTAGCTTCGTTTTCTTGAATGTCAATGCGAACCATGCTAGCAAGCACTTTTCCGGCGTTGCAATGTAACAGACAATTGAATGTGAAAGAAATAGTTTCGATTCTCTTTATTATAGTGAAGCTAACATCTAGTCTTTACCTGTCATTCCTGTCGAACACAGATATGTGCATAAGGGTATTAAGAAAGCCGACATACTTCTCTCGAGAATCCTGGTTTAACACCGTTCCTGAAGATTATTTAAAGATTTTTTTGGAAAATTATTGTCACACTTGTTCCATATTTCATTAACCGTTATCCTTTTAATTTTTTTTTCAAAACTGATTTGATTTTGCTTCGTTACAGTAGCAGTTCACATATCGAAATTCAGTACGTAAAAATTTACGCTCTTATTTTATTCAAGAAGCACCCAATTATAAATCTTTTTGGTACCTAGTTTTAATTAAATTTCTTGAACTAAAACTCCGAAAGCTGTTCTATTTACAGTTTCTTTGTAATGTAGCCACTGTTTCAAAGGCCATGGACAGTTATTACCAAATAAAGTTTTGCTCTTTATTCCCCTTCCACAGCATTAAAATATGTCTGCCTATCAAGCAGTCTGAGCTTAGTAACCGAAAAGTGTCCCAAGCGAATTCAATTGAAACAAACTGACTGTCATTCGCTTAGTCTAACTGCTAATAAGTTGTCAGGAACCAAACCAAAAGAAATAAATCCCACACATGTATGTGCCTATGTACGGTGGCGAAAATGTAAATAGGGAAGAAACTTTTTTAGCAAGTTTTGGCTAATTTTCTTTGTTTAAAATTTTTTTATTATTTTTTATGAAAATATAGCTTACTAACTAAAACAAACCATGTACATCAAAATTCCAAACTTTTTAGAGCATTCATAAAAATTCGGCGAGTTTTAACAAATTTTCTTCAAAATTTTAAACTTTTTAATCAGATTCTTTAGCATATTTTTGAGTATGCAGTTTTGTAACCCATTAATATTTAGTACAATAAAGTGCAAGTTTAAGTAGTTAGGATTTATCGTTGATTTTTGGCAATTTTTTTCAAGCATTTTCTTCCATACAAAGTATGTTCGACAATTTTTTTTGTATAAAGAAAATGAGCGACACTTTCACTGAAAAAATTGCCAAAAATCAACGGTAAATCTTAGCTACTTCAAACTTGCACTTTATCACACCATAAAATAGGATACAAAACTGCATACTCAAAATGTTTCTTAGAAATCTAATTAAAGAGCTCAAAAATTTAATGAAACTTTGTCGAATTTTCCTAATTTTTGTACTTAGTTTGAAATTTTTACTTACATAGTTTTTGTTAGATGACGAGCTGCACTTTCATAAAAAATAGCAAACATTAAATAAACGAAAGGAAAATAGCGGAAGAATGCTAAAATGTCTTTTCCCTATTTAAATTTTCGCCACTGTTTGTATGTAAGAAACTAAAATTTGAGCATTAAAAGTGAAAGCAAAATTTTCAAAGACAAATAAGCGTCAAATATGGCAATTAGTTGCTGCCGTCTGTGTCCTTCCTCTTTCCACCGGCAACGCAAATGAATGAAAAACTTAAACTTTATGCTTTTGTTATAGCCAAAAAACATCTACATAAAAACGAGTACATTTGCGTAGATGAGGAAAAGGATAAACTATTAAAGGAAACGCCTGAATTTTAGTTAAAAACTTCAACGTCACTTTTGTCTTTATTTAATGCTGCTGATCTGCTGTAGAACAAAAGCAATGGGAACAAAGCCGGTAACAACAAAAGCAACAAATGTGACGTTGGCAGTTATGCAAAACCACAGCAAGCAATTTACACAAAAGCCCCACACACGAACCTCCAAAAACAAAAATTTGAAACCACGCAAGCAGATATACATAAATACGCACATATCGCATACGAATATACACTCAATTATGTACATATTCAACAATACTGACAGGCCTTCCAAAACGGACACAACCCTGAGTCATAACCTCTGCATCCCGGAGCATTGAATGTCCGTTTGCATTTTGCCAGCCAACAGCACACACATTTCAATAAAACTATGTATGTAGGATGAAGGCAGAACGTAGCTTTCATGTATGCATGGATATACAATTTATTAACTTATACATACATATTCATATATAGATATCATATGCATGCATGCGAATAACTGCCAGCTGACGTTTGCTGCCTGTAAAGCGACTCTATTTCATACGCTCGTTAGTTGGCTGCCTAAAGCCAAGAATTAAGCGATTGTTCAGTTGTGTAACACTATTTTTGGGCTGCTAACCAACAAAATTTAGTTTTAAAGCCAATTAATATTGCACAACGTAACGTACTTTTCACTTTACCACAAGCGCCTTCACACTTTCAATCTGCTGCCTTTAATACAGCTGGACGACGAGAGTACTGGACCTGCCATAGCGCATACGTACATATATGTATGTATGTAAGCAAATACTTTAATCCATTTCTTAATACCCGCACAACTTCTTTAACAAAACCTTAAATTTTCTCCCTTTTTTTGTGTGCGGAAAATTATTTCTGCCGACTAACGCTTCTTTTGCATTTCGTACGAGTGAGTAGTGCGAATTTCCACCATCATTGGATTGTAGCAATTAATTTGCTGTTTTTGTCTTCAGTTCAAACTTTCTACCCAAAATGAAAACATTTTCTGGCGAATGCGCACTATTTCGTATTGTTAAAATTTATTTCGTTTGCAGCTAATAATTTGTTTACACCATTTTATAAGGCAAATATAGTAGATATCTAACTTAAAATTTTCTTGCAAATAAATTTCGTAGAGTGTTCATTGTATGTGCTATCTGTTGTTTCTGCCCATTTGAGGTTGAGTGGGCAATTCACAAGAATGTTTGGCAACGGTAATTCACAGAATTCTCAAGTTCGCACAAGTGATGCGTGGGAAAGTTGAATTAATTATAGGAGTATTTGCAATTTTACTAAATTGCGAGAATGGCTTTTGTGTGTTCGTAATTGCAGTACGTTTTCTTGACTGTATACTTTAAGTAAGAGCCTTAAATTTAAACGAAAGCAATTTAAGTGAAAATTATTTTTTATTCGAATTCAAGGTGAATTCATATAAGGTGGTAGTGGTAGTACAAAAACAAAAACTTTGCTTTTATTTTGTTTTTGCTTTTGGTACTCGAATGTCAAATTTCAGCTATTCGTCGCTCAAAGAAGAAGAGTGTAAAAAATTGCAATACTCACACTTTCTCACTCACTCACTCAAGCGAAATAAGAAGTTTTAACATACGTGTACCGAGGCGAATCAAATCAGCTGTTCTAGCAGCACCAGCTTATATGAAGTCGCCTTGTTTGAATTTAAATTATACATATGTATGAAAACTGACAGAAAGGAAAAATTATTTTGCTGGTGAAACCGGCAGAAAAAGTTTGGAAACTATTTTCGAGTTTAAGATCTTTTAATTGATAGGAAAGTACTTTCATGAAGCCATTTTATTGGGTTTTTATCAGTTTAGGTCTCTTAAAAAATAGTTTGCCCACTAATAGTTATATCCCTTTGCAAAGTTGGTTCTAAGTATAAAATTATCTTTGTGATCCGCATGAAGTTTAGTACTCTCACATGGATATGATATGAAATGATATTGTCGCAAAATGTGTTCGTAAAATTTTAACGCACTCAAAACAATGTCTATAAATATTCAAGCAAGTAGATGAGTTAGAAGATTCAAGAAGAATCCGGAAAATGTTAATGAGACCGATGCCAACTCTGCTTTCTTGAATATGCTAGCACATGATAGTAAAACGTTGTGAGTTAAAGCTCTGTAGCAGGGCCGCTAAGAGAAAATTCGGGCCCTATAGTAAATATGTGCCGGCCACCCTCCACCAAAAAAAAATTTTAAATCCAGTATTTTAATCAAATTTATCTACTAAGCAAAATATTTTTATCTTCTAACTAAGTCTTCGGAAAAATCCGGGCTCCTGAAAACTACGGGCGCAGGGGGGAAACATCCCACACGGCGTTAGTCGGAGTAATGTTGTTGTTATTATAGCGGCTTACTTAGCCCTGCCTAGATCGGCTTGTCTCTCAGTCGTTGTAATCAAGTTCAACTAAAAGGAGGCCCAAGAAGTTTGGTACTCCCATTGAATTGGTCCAAAGGGAGAGGGGCGTTAGTTGTGTTGGATTAAGGGGACATGCGAAAAGATGTATCGAGTCATGTGGTGACTCATGGCGCAAATTTTTCTCAGAGGACGAGGATAGCACGAGGCACTTTTTCAACAGCCAAATGACCTTTGTGAGACTGAATTTTTTACTTTTATGTCAGATTTATTGAGAATGGATAATTTATGTTTATATACAGGGTATCCCAGAAGTCGACGTCAAGCCGTAAATAGGCGACAGGCCAGGACAAAGTGGCGTCACTCTCTGCCTCGCTCAAACTTCGTAAAATGATTCTCTCCGCCTTACTAAAATTAGAACTACTTTAAAAGTTACGGCTTAAAGGAAAGTATTGGGTACACTGGAATCATTTTAAGTAAGTAAGAAAAATATTTTTTAAACTGAGTCTCTTTACGAAAATCAAAAGTGCCCATAATTTAGGAAACCGTCTAGCAAGTGTCACGCCATTTTCGAATCCTTTTTAAATGCGCAAACTTCCAAAGTTACTTTCTAAACTAATGCAGTCGTATTTTTTTTAATACAGTCAGTTAAAATTGGACGAAGCATTAAATTAAAATTTTTTTTTGGGCAAAAAGTGTAATTTTCTTTTAAGCTAGAGCAGTTGGCTATAAATTTAATACGCCAATTTACAGAAGCATGACTAGGAATTACACAATAAAAATAAAATTGAGAAAAAGTGGAAATTTCTAGTAACGGGTATCAAAAAACCATCAAATGGTGTAGTTTTTAATTTTTTTTAACGCCTATAATATATAAAATACAATACATAGATTTTTTCATATTTTCTTTGTAACTATTACGAGCCGTTTCCGGCTTGACGTCGCCTTCTGGGACACCCTGTATATGCATATGCTCTTGCCCTTGACAAATTGCTTAGATCCATAAAGTAATGGGCTATAAAACTTTAGATTCAACCCCATGAACATTAATTTTAAGGGAGTTATATCACTGCACTTAAAAATTTAGGAACTAGTAAAAAATTAACAACAAAAAATTTTGATTTTCAAAGAAAATCTGAGATTATTTACCCGTTTAAGTTATAGTAATTTTTTTAAAATGGCACAAAAATGAAAGATGCAAATAATATTCATAAAAATGAATTAAAGACTTTTTTAGAATTTAGGACTGCTGCTGAAAGCTTATGAAAAGCTATTCGAAATTCTTCAAGGCAACCAAATAACTTGCTCGATTATGGCACATTTTTAACATATCTTAAAGCGAGCGTGATGTTTATGCTGCGATCTAATTGCTAAGACTTTTATTTCATTAAATCCATTAAAACTAAGCCCGTAAATATTTTCAAATTGTTAACAGACATTTTCTTCACACTTTATGCAAGTGAATTCAAGATAATCAACTAAGGAGACAGACTTTTATTTTTACTTTCTCTCCACATAAACAAGTGGCAAACAGTAAAATAAATTTTTAACAGGCTATCAAGCGACATACTTACATACTTATTCGCCGAATTGAGTACAGCAATAAAAATAAAATTTGTTATTAAACGTTTTACGCCATCAAATATAAGCATCAAAATAATGACACAAAGCTAAACTGGGTCAAAAGCCGCAAAAGACGTCAAAACATAAACATTGACTTATGAAAATTTCAGTATAAATAAACATGAATGTTTTACTTTACCAGACAAAATACAATAAGAAGCCGAAAAAACGCACGTTTCTTGACTCTGCTGATATCATATAGAAAACGGTGTCTGAGCAGCTATTGAAATAAACACACCACGACCATCGGCATTGGTTACGTATACGTACTGTAGACAGTGTTTAATGAGCAGAGCAGCGTACAAAATGTTTTCATTTCGCGCTCTGCTTTACCGCCACTCAAAAGCGTCTGTAACAGATAGCAACATGAATAACTTATAGAATAAAATGAGCAATAATTGATACAATAACTAAGTACAAAAAAGAATGGAAGCCATATGTCGCGACATGGCAACAAAGGCCAAAACTGTGAGCTCACCTTTTTAACGGCACATTGACTCTGTGAAAATATAAGAGACCAATTGCTTATGTACACAGTTTTAAACAAAATGGAAATGAATTTGCCTTAACAAGAAAGAGACTCGTGAATTTAATTGCCTCTGAAATCTGAAAATTTGCAGCAAACGCCTATTTGAAGCCACAGCTAATCATACACTTTTCATATTTTCTCAAAATACAGCCGAATTTTACATGTAAAGACTTCCCAAATCATACATATATCTTCAGAAAAATTTCCATTTTCCAAGGAAGTCCATGTCAACAGCTGCGTATCTTACTAAATCCACAAAGAAATAAACAAAAAACAGGGTAAAATTTGTTGATATCCTTTCAAAACTAAACCGCTGCAGTTCTATTGAAAATTAGCTAAATGGAACCTAGCAAGAAGGTAAAAATAGAGAAAAGGAAGAGAAAAGGTTGAATTCTTCTTGCTACAGTTTAGTGAGCGGCACGTCAACGAACGTTTCTAATACATTCTGTCCTTCTCCTTCCTCTTATTACCATTAATATTACCACTGCTTTACGTGCGCGTATACTAGACATATTTATTGTTGTTGTTCTATTTTTTTTTAGCGTGGTGCTATCCCTGCCTGAATTACGACACATTTAATTGCTTGGATTTGGTGCACAGATTTATGTTTGCCACTAAGTGCCTGCTTAAGGTTGAAATGAGCGAACGCGACCTGGTGGACTGTTGGTCATACGCGTGGGCAGCTAGTTGGTATACAAACGTACACACACACACACACCGGCGAATAGTGAATGTATGAGACTATAAATTCATAAGTATATACATAGGTATTATACGGATTGTGAATGGAAGCGTAAATGTTTAGTATAATATACGAGTCAGCGAGCCACGGAGTGAATGAGTTGGGAAAAACGTGCTAGCGTGTAAGTAGCTTCATGAATAAGAAATTGTCGAATGACTAAAGAGAACGTTGAGTTTAAGCAGCTTGACGCTCTGCAAGTAGTAAACTAAAAGCGCAGAGCTACTATGTGCCTGGGACACGGTGCGCATATCGCTAACTAAAATGTATAGTGAATGTGTGACCCTTTTCGTATCGGTATGCAGAGATTATAAGCAGTCGCGTGTGAATGTATGCAGTGGATGGACAATCTCATGCGCTTCACTGTGGACAAGGCGACACATACATATTTATTTGGCGAAATGATTTGGAAACTTTACCAGCATTCTTCTACTTCTTGATTGGCGGTATCACCGCCTAAGCGATTCTGGCCGAGTCCAGCAAAGGGCGCCACTCATTTCGCTTCTGTGCCAACTGACGCAAATGGGAAATTCCCAGTTAAGCCAGGTTCTGCTCCACCTGCTCTTTCCATCGCTGAGGAGGTATTTCTCTTCCTCGTCGTACACTTTTAGAGCTAGAACATGTCTGTCCATTCGTACGACTTGACCATGCGAACGTAGCCGCACTATGTCTATATCGTTGTATGGCTCATACAACTCATCGTTCCATCGTATGCAGTATTCGCCCGAAATGCACGAAATATTTTCAAAAATGTGTTTTGATAATTTTTTAATCATTTGATATTATTAGTTATGCTTTTAACTCAAAACAAAAAATATCATTGTAGAGCGAAAGAAATTCTTAACATCTGTCTTTGATTATCCTGAAGTTAAAATTTCGCACTTGATTAAAGGAACCTGGAATTTATGCTGAAAATTTGACGCGAGAGTTTTCACACAACGAATAAATTTTGCATGTATGTAAGCGATTACCCAGTACTTAGCTCAAATTAGATTAGAAAAACATTGAGAAGAGGGAGCAGGTCATCTTGTCATCGGTACCAAGGACGATCTATTGTAACATTACTCTATTTGGTCACAGGCCTTATTTGAATTACATATCGTTAAGGAAACTTTCGAGGTCCCTTGGCAGGTAAGAGTAAACAACTCATAACTTTGACAAGTAAAGAAGTGCTTCAGTTGTTCTTGTTAATATTTCTAGGATGAAGGAATCAGCCAGTCTTTTACCTTCCCTTACTTGTATAATAATGCTGCGTTTATTTCTTCATCCAGGCAAATAATAGTTTCGCTTGACAAAGTACTATGGTAGGCTGGTGAAGCTGAAAAAATAATACTCCGCCGAATTGATAACGGCTTCCGTTTTTTGAAGTCGGTTAAAAAATACCATATAATTTTGCCTGAATTATACATACATACGCCCGAAAAGCCATGTTTAACCCAGTGGTAGGGAAACTTATACATTAAATGATTCAGTATGGCTCTGTACGTGATGAGGAGAGCGCGGAGATGGTCTGGGGTTATAGATGAAGTTAGAGAGGAAAAAGTGTGTAGGAGGTATCTATGTAAAGAAAAGTGTTTTTGGAGATTACATTTGTAATTATATTCATTTATTTTGAATAATATTGGAGTGTTAGGACTTCATTAGAAGTGTTAAGCTATTAGAAAGGAGAACAGTTACTTAATATTTTATGAAACATATACATACACATATTCATCCTATTAAATAATAAAAAAATTGCTGGCACAGATAACATTGCATAATTTCAGGCCAACTAACTTAAGGTAATAATGAAAAAATGCAAGAGTAATGGAAAATAAGATAGAAATTTTAAGTATGGCTCTTAAGTACTTCTAACTACTACATAAAGCTTGCTCGCTAATATAACGCATACACCACGTCACAGTGTGCGCTATACTTATGAAGCTCGCACACTCTCAGTGCAAATTCACGTTTGCCTTCTACATAGGTTACAGTTACCACAAGGTCTCATATATAAACATACATACTTGAGCAAGCTTTTCAAGATGCTATTGACGGTGGTTAGTCGGACACTGGACTGTGAGTACATTTTTAAAAGAGTTTCAGGGCACCACCCAGTGATATGGCAACAAATTAGTCTATACAGTTTCTGATAGGAAGTGATGAACCGCATAACAGCCCGATATCGGATTTGGTGATAGTATGAATATAATACTAGTTTGCGCATTTTTTGCTTTCTTTAAGTAATTATTAAGTATTAAATTTTCCAGTTCGAATTTAAAACCTCCACTTAAATTGGTGCGCAATGACAGTTGTAATCAAAAATTGTTGACATAATATTCTGCTGCAAAGTGTATTTTAATTGAAATATTCCGCATACTAATTTGATACTAGCCATGTTCTTATTGACCTGAGGCCGCAAACATATGACCTTACTTCCATTGCGTAGCTCCATACTTGTGCGCCGTAAAGTATCACCGATTTAAGGACCCCAGCTAGCAGTCTTCTGCGGGATTGTTTTGGCCTTCGGAGGTTTAGCATCATTTTCGTGAGGGCGCAACAAACTTTACTCGCTTTCTTACAGACATATTCCAGGTGATCCTTGAAAGTTAATCTCGCGTCAATCATTACCCCAAGATATTTTATGGCATGTTTTGTGTGGATTTCGCAGTCCATAAGTTGCAGCGTGAGGGTCTCGCGGATTTTCCTTCCAGTGACTAGGACTGCCTCAGTCTTATGCTCAGCTAGCTTGAGCCCCATTGTGTCAAGCCACTCAGACACCATCATTATTGCGGCGGTTGCAGCCACCTTAATTTCGTGTATATGCTGCGCTATCACGACAATAGCTATGTCGTCGGCGAACCCCACAATCGCTACTTCTTTCGGGAACCTTAGTCGCAGTACTCCATCGTACATCACGTTCCAAAGAAGCGGTCCCAGAACCGAGCCTTGTGGAACCCCACCAGTAATTTTGTGTGTAATTTGATACTACCCAGTGGGAATTAGGATCACGCAATAATGCCTTACTACCAACTTCCCTTACTTTAACAAAGGCATGGCCGCCTTATGCAAGTAGGAATTTAGAATGTACATTTGGTATCAGACATTCTTCTAAGCCGCTTTAACAAATAAAGTACGTAAAATGCAGAGCACTCTCTCAGAGTAGTTCGGGTTGCCATTCAAACGTACTTTATACAATTAAGGGACATGTAAGCATGAAAATGTAAGGCATTCATAATGTGTAATCGCCATGTACTAAATAATTCAGGTTCATACCGAAAGCAGCCTTCCATGTAGCGGAAAAAGTAAGCAGTACTTACTTCATAGCTTACCAAATAATGTACGAATAGAAGGGATTAACAATTAACTTATTTTTTTATTATTAAATGGTGGACTTTTGGGAAATGGCGCTCCAAAGTCTCAAGGAATGTCACTAGTTCTCGACATTCTTAATTTATTCTATTTTTAGTGTTTAATTTTAATTATTCTTGAGCTTATTAAGGATTTTCTTTGGTAAAGTTTTGTCGCTGACAATATTTTGTAGCTCAAATTTTCAAATGAAATTTATAAGTATTTGTCAACGCATACTGCGCTAATAAAAAAAAAGTAAGCGCATAAATATGTATGTACCAGTGTAGCTTGTCTTTTTTGATAGGACCTTACCGTGTACCTTCCTACGTAAGTGGGGCGTGAAGGTAACTTTTATTCGTGCAATCGTTCGGCGGCTGAGAGAAAAACTCTCTTCGGCGGCACATTATTTTACAACTTACAACGTAAGGCTTCAACGGAAGTATTCATTTTGTGCTTTACTAATAGGTAACATTAGTGATGATAACAATTGCGGCAATAAAAGCTGAAAGAAGACATGGATTACCTTGTAAGGTGCTTACCTAGTTTCCAACTGGGAAGTAAGACTGATGTAAATACATATATATTTGGATGGAACATAAATATTTTCGAAACAAAATTGCGGCCTTGCGTGAAAGTGTATATTTTGTGGTTACCGTAGCATAATGAATTTTGAATTTAAAAACAATTTCAGTGAACACACAAAATTTATGTTGCCACAAAGCACCTCTAGTATCTACTGCTGCTGCATTTAACTTGGCATGCAAATAATATGAATTAGCATTATGCGCACACAAGCGCATAGTTATTCGCATAAAATTTAATTTTTTTCATTTTATTTGCAGGTTGCATGCACGCTCATAAACTAGAGAATTGCCACAAGTGGTGGAAAAAATTAATATTTATTTATATTTTTCGTACATATTTACTAGGAAGTACTTTAATTAGAAGCTCTGATAAATAATAGCCTGAATAAAAGGAAAATATTTTGCCGTTCTTCTTATTGCTTCATAGAATTGTATTGAAATTAAAACTTGATTTTAACTTGATGCCAGGAAAAAGATTTTTAAAATCGCTACGTTTGAAAGTAAACATTTTTCAAATAACAACAGTTATAACCCAACAGAATCAGAGATATGTATATCTACTACCTGCAGCCGGATTCCAACATTAGCTATCGCTAATTTTGGTCGCTAAAAATCTCTAAAAGAATAGCAGGCGCGCCTAACAACATCCATAATCTAGTTATATGTACATCGCACTGCCAGATTTACAGCCCTATTCTAATAAAACCTCACAACTGAGCTGTGAGCAAAAATTTGTGATATTTCTTGTGAGGTATATTTTGTGAGGTTATTCTTGGCTACACCTCATAAGAAAAAAGCTCAAAAAAATCACCACGCGAGGTGAAAAGCGTTTTGCTGTCAAACAGCTGTTTCGTAAATAAAATAAAGACAAAAGATGGATGCTTAGCAACAGAAAAAGTAGGTATTTTTGCAATTTGTATATTTTTTTGATAATTACTGATTCACATATACAATCAACTTCGATGTGAAGCGCAGAGACCGGCTCACCGATGACTGGCTCATTGAATTAGAAAAACTATTCTCAACGCACTTCTGATAAGAACCGTGCGCGTAAAAATACAGATATGCTAGGAATCGAAGTGTCAAGGGTACCCTCGACGTCTGGCTATAATTCTGTTCCAATTCCTGTATCAGTGTCTGACACAGGGATTTCAGAAACTGAAAAGTTTGGATGAAAATGAAACTCTGCATGGAAAAGGGATCACTTTTATCCCTCAGTCGTCCCTGCCTTCTTTTGTTCTTCCAAAACTGCGGCACAAACAAGCAATAACTCAGCCATTACTGAATTTACTTACAATTTAAAAAAAATCAACACAGACATTGATAGCGAATGAAAATTAACAAAATATTTTTCAAACTGCTCAATAAAAACTATC